>ML785234.1:202993-235350 GCA_009831015.1 Picea engelmannii | reverse complement strand
ATGCCTCCAAAATTCCACCCCAAAATATTCCCTCCAAAATTTTCCCCTCAAATTTTTCCCTCCAAATTTTGCCCCCAATTTTTTTCACTTATTTTCCCTTAAAAATTAAAAACAAATTTTACTCTTTTATTTTGTTATTTACATGTTAAATACAATATTTATCATGTTTATGTATTTACCACATTTATTAAACATATTGACGATCCATATAATTTTAGGTATATATGTAGACAATATACATAATTTTTTTTTATCCCACATTGGTTATACTAAAAATAATTTATATCATCTATGTTATATATACACAGTCTTCTTTTATCTTTTTATATTGAGGTACATCTTGGGCAGTATTTGTTTTAGGATTTGGAGCAAGCTAAACCAAGGAGAATCTACCAAGCAAAGAGGATAATTTAGTATTTCAGAGGTTAGTTTTTTGTTAAATTCTTACATGTTTTCTACTTTTTTCTAAAAAACAAAGATGTTTTCTACTTTTCTCAAAAAAATCCTTAAGATTTTTTGAAAAAAAAGGCAAAAAAAGTTAAATTTAGATATATATTTTTAACTTTGTTTTAGCTTTTGTCTAGTTTTTTTATGGTTTTTTAGGTCATATGTTATAACATATAAGATTAGATATAAAGTATTATTGAATACCTTATAAACTAGATTTGTTATTAATCTACTTGTTTTTTACTCATAAAAGGATATAAGTGAATCGTGGTGGTTTATGTTTTTTATCTTGAAGTATTATCTTAAAACATTAGATCACTAATTTCTATAGATCCTTAATTTTACATGTTGCCTATATTTTGTAGAATTCCTTTATATTGTTTAGATTAGTAAATCTTTGCTCTCATTGACTAAAATCATAATTAAGGTTTATTTAATTTCTCTAAATAATATATTGTATACCAAAGGGATTCTCTACTTGGTCATTGAGAATTCACCAAAAGGATGGGTGCAAGCTAATCATGGTTTTCTATGACACCATATAACCTATGTTATATGTTATATAACATATAACATATGTTAAATATAACAATATAACATATGTTATATGTTATATAACATATAACATAGGTTATATTGTAGAATGCCTAAGAGTCTATGAGCTAGTATAGAAAGGGTAGAGGACACTTTTCCTTGGGACTAGTGATATTGAGATCCCTCAAGATAATGCACCTGCAGATAGATATGTTCTTTTTTATGACTAGCACTATGTGATCCATCCATTTCATTTCAGATAGTCAATGGTCTAGATAAAGCCAACATCAAGGAGTCTTTAGATATCCTTGTATAGTAAGGCATTGAGCTCAAGATGGTGGCAATGAAGCTTCTACTTGATGAGCTTAGAACCTAGTTTAAGAAATAGATTGTGGGATACAAGGGACAGATTTGTTCTTGGATTTTTTGAATAGTCCTAAGTTCAAACATCTTTGTACTTTGAAATTAGAGCCCTGTAGGACTCGACTTCTTTAAGGGTAAGATTCGACCTAAACTTTATGATGCATGGATGTTTGAGAGGACCCATATCGATATCGATGGTGTCCTCTACGAGGAGGTGGTTTCCTTACTTAAATGTCTCCAAAGTGGAGGATAAAACAAGGTCATTTTTTTGACATGAATACATGAGAGGACTAGGAGAGAGAGGCGGTGATGTCAATTCAATGGTCACAAATTAGGGGTAGAAATAATATCCTAGGGTTGTGTAAACCTCAAGCGTCTCAATAGGATGATGCCATGATAACTATAGAGGGGTTGTTCCTAATAAGAGGAGGAGATCATGATCAAAATTGATTATGTTTAAGGATACGAGGACCTAGCTCTTTTTTAAGAAATATGATAGGAGGATGAAGAGCCACTAACGAATTATTTGGTCATAAGATAGGAGGATGAAGAGACACTAACGAAGAAGCATTCACTCACGGTTATGGTACTGTTCTTTGTTGCACCCGGGGCTTGGCCATGGAGGCTGGCGATGCCCGACATTGTCGCAGCCCCCCCACGGCTAAGGCACAGTCCCATGGGACTGTGCCTTAGCCGTGGGGCGGCTGGGGCGATGACAGGCATCTCCAGCCTCGATGGCCAAGCCGCGGGTGCAATAGAGAACAATATATAATTGCGAGAGAATGCTTCTCGTTATGGCTTAACAGAAGGAGTGTTTACACAAAATACATAAACTATGAACACTTTTACTCGTGCATTACGTGTCAGAACATTTTTGGTTAATTGCTTTGACATTTTTGATGGCGTTATACCTTTCAGTGGCTATAAAATGAGTGGCACCGGAAGAGAGAAGGGTATCTATAGTCTCGAAAATTACTTACAAGTTAAAGTCATTGTCACTCCTTCGAAGAATCCAACATGGTTGTAGATGTTGTTAGTTTCGGAAAATGGTATTGATGTATGTGGAACATATTAAACCCCTGATGGTATTGTCAAGTCAGTCTAATTTGGAGTAAGATTTATTTTCTACTAATAATGTACATGATAGGTTTGATGCTTTGTTTAGCTGTGATGCCATAATGAGAAGCATTGGCTCACAGTTATCTACTATTATCTGTTTCACCCAAGGCTTGGCCATGGAGGCTGGCGATGCCCAACATCGCCCCAGCCCCCCCGTGGCTGAGGCATAGTCCCATCTCCAAAGCGAACTTTCTCCATGAGAGCTCCTCTCCTTTTATAAGTTGAAGAGGATAAGGTTAGGAGGTTAGGAGGTTAGGATGATACCACTAAATCATGAAAGCGGGTAAGATCCAAACCGTTTGGAGGCCACCTTACCATAAAATCTTCTCCTTCTAGAAGCATCGAGAAGACGCTCATTTTTGCCACGTACAGGAATTTCCGCACCCTAGCTATAGTGCAACATGTGGAAACTCCGTAGCCTAGCTATAGTGCAGCCTGTGGAAACCAAGAATATCCTCACTTTGGCTATAGTGCAGCCTTCAGAAACCAGGAATTTCCTCACCCTGGCTATAGTGCTTTATGTGGAAATCCTCTTTAATAGGGATTTCACAAAGGAAAATACAACTTCTTCTCTTAGTAAAAGTTCTTCTACCTTCATTCTTTAGGAATTCAGGCCATTGACCCCTCTAAAGGAAACATATAGGCTTACACCATTAACAGTCATAAGGGTGAAGAAAATAATGTGTAACACATGAACAATGCCTCCTAAATCCTAGAGACAACAGGTTAGTGGAATAGATTCAACCCCGTTAGCAACAGGTTCATGACATCCTTCTAAAGAACAAGCAATGCAACTTCTCCAATAAGGCACGAAACTCACCAATATTTAGATTCAGAAAATGCTTTCCTGTCTTCCTTGGGCACTCAATGCAATGGAGACCATTGCTTCCTAAGGGGGAAGGATTAATACAGGTGGATATTCGTGGCTACCCACATGTTCCAAATTCCAACTGGTTCATCTTGATAGTTTTCAGTTCAACACGTTTCTCTGTAATGGGGACATTTTATTGTAATTGTGGGTTTTTCTCTTCCGAGGTTGTCCTGAATCCCTACGTAATATCCAGGTGGATATTGGTGGCCACCCACCTATTCCAATTGGCTTATTTTGGAAGTTTTCATGTCAGTACATCTTTCTCTACTTCCAAGGATGTTTTGGAGCTCTAATCAATGTTTTCTTGCCTTTCCATATCGAAAATATCGAAAATATCTTTCCAAGGGGTTATCACATGCCTAAAATGAAGATCGTATGCAAAAGTTACGACCCCGAGAATTTAATTTACCAACTTACCCCAATGAGGCCCACATGACTTTTGGTTCTTCAGCTCCTAGGGTTAGGTTTTTGGATGTCTAGGGTTTTGGAATTCATGTTTATCATAAAAATTCATTCAAAGCCTCATTGTACTCATCTTCTTGCGAATGAGCATAGTCGTCACAATTCTTCTAAGAGATAAAGTTGTCAGCATTCTAGTGAGTTTTTCACTCTGTATTTTTACAGTCTCTATACATTTCTTTCATTTTAAATATAAATCATGTATTGTCATATCTATCTATTGGTGGTAATTTTTATGAGTATTTCATTGTAATATCTATGCAATCCAGATCACTCAAGGTTTCAAATTCAGGGTCTGAAAGTCTTCGCCAACAAATACCCCATTCACGTCGGCATATTCCATATTTATGGACTGAATAAGGTCTCACTAAAGACATGCTTGAGAATCATATAGAATAGATGGTTTTTCAAAACATGTTTTAATATTAGAGATAAGGAAAACTTTACTACAAGCTATGGATTATATCATATTCATTCAAAGAATCATTCTACTCATTCATAGCGGTGTTATACCAATCATGCATAGCATAGCATATCAAACAAACATTCATTTAGAACATAACTCATGACAGAATATCAAATGGGCCTCTAGTCTTCATTAATTAATCAAAGATAAACATCCATATACATGGAGGGTCGTAACCTACACTGAGACTCATCCAGATTAAACCAGAGACCTAAAACTCATATCTTGATCTACTTTTTCTCTCATTTTCTACTTACATATTTACCATTACAATAAGTCTCTAGAAATGAATCTTCTCATTAAACAAAAACCCAACAAACCGTAAATGTTCACATGCATTCCTTTTATCTCTATTAGAAAATGGAAATACAAAAAAACTTGCTAGCTCACTCACAACCTTGAACATGACTAGTCAATTTGTTACAAAAATGGTTACAATCATTACAAAACATCTTCAAGGAGTTAGCATGAATGCAAACTTTAAAAGTCCTTGCATGTAGTATAAAACTACTTGGTGCATACAGTAGAAAAATCATTGGCACGAGAGTTGAATCTTAGTGCTCTATAGTGAAAAACTCATGGCGGATGTGTAGTGCAGAACTTGCGGTATCCATGCAATCTTTCCAAAACATTAGGGTGCCAACAGACCCACAAAATTATTATTTTCCTAATCCTTGAGTCAAACAAATTCATTGTGATATGGCTTGGATAATGTATGGAACCATATTCATTATCTTTGTGATGAGGTTTTGGAACCTTTGTTCGTTCTCATAAAAAATCCCCATAAATTCCTTCATTTTGTTACAAAATTGGTCGAGCTCTTTTGATGTGTTTGGCCTTTCCTTTGGCTTGATTTGAGTGCCTAGATCTATCACTAGGTATTCCCTTGCATGCATGTCAATAAGTGAATTATGGTATTGTTATGCCTATTCTTATTCTTCCAACACAATTGTTGTTAATGTTTGTTGTTCGATGTCAGAAGATGTAATCTATTGATGAAGGTCAACTACCTCTATCATGGTCGCATTGCACTCTGTGGGTGAAAAGGAGGGCATTATTTGCATCTTCTCCTTGATTTGATCCTTACTTTTGTGAATTAATTATTTAATTGTGTTGATTTCTAGGTAATTATATAGGTGGGTCTAGAGTTGGAGACTTAGTTCAACCACCCCCGATAATCATGAGTGCTTTCCCTTATTCTAACAATAATTTTGTAGTCAATTTTTTTTTCAATTCCCCCTATTATATTGGTGGTGTGTGCTTCAATATTATGTGCCTTTAGGTGTTGGAATGCTTCCTTCACATTGTTGGGTTTGTTCATCGTTGTGACAGATGAAGAACCTATATATATACTTTGGACTTGCACATATACTTCATCCACTACATTGATCAATACAATGTGTAAATCGACCTCTAATTCATGGAATTCTTGGACTACCTTGTGCATCATTATTTCTTCCACATGTCACTGTTGGGTTTTGTTAGAAAAACAAGATCACAGAGAAATAAAATAAAAAAATGAATAAATAAAACACAGAAGATACACAATACAATAGAGACATAGATATACATGGTTCACCCAGTGTGGGTACGTCCACTAAAGAAATTCACAGGTCCTTCCTTTTTATTATCCAACAAAATGAAGTGATACAATCTACAACACACCCATTGTAGCTTCATCTTATTTCTCTCACAATATCCTCCCTCAAAATACAATATTCACGATAACAAAGAGCCACAATACAATTCCCTCATACAAGAGGATTTCCTTCTAGGGTAAAAAACCCTAAAAATAAATTCTACCGTCAAATATGCAACCCTATAATGAAATTACAATATTTTACAAGGAAAGCTTTCCCAATATTTCTCATCAGGGGCACTGCCCCCGAATCCCCTACTAGGAGGGGGCCAAACAAATTGTCTCTGCCCCCCTGGACCCCCTTGGTGATAGTTGTAGGGGGAAAGTCCCCCGACATCCCCTGTTATGGAATGGGGTCCAAGAAAGGTTGAAACAAACCTATGAACCAAAAAGATAATTAGGCTCCACAACCAATAATCTCCCACTTGGAGACCGGTCACAAAAAATTCACTGCTTTTGTACCTATTGGAATATACTCTACCTTGGACCTGGAAAATTTCTCATCTTCACTTTCATGCTTGAAGGACAATTGAAACTGAGAAGGAAATTAGTTTCTCCCTAGTTACTCCCTGGTTACTCCCTTTGTTAACATGTCTACCAGATTTTGGCTAATATGTATCTTTTCCAACTTCAAATGTTCATCTTCCAAGACAAATCGTATGAAATGGTACCTGAGTTGTATATTCTTAGTCTTTGAATAGAAGGATGAGTTATTTGCAAGATTGATGCCACACTCACTATCACAGTACAACCTTCCATTCTCCTTCTTCTTTCTCAATTCCTCCATAAACCTCTATAACCAAATTATTTCTTTACTAGCCTCTATAGTAACAACATACTCTTCTTCTGTTGTTGAAATTGCAGCAACGTTTTGTAGTTTTTAAATCAAACTTACGGTTGTTCCACCTACAACAAAAACATACCTTGTGGTGCTCCTCCTTCTATCTTTATCACCTTCCGTATCGGAATCAACATATCCCTGTAGAGAAATTTATGAACCTACAAAACATAATGCATGAGTAGCAGTAACTCTCAAATACCTAATAATCCACTTTACTTCCTCACAATGTTCTTTATATGGATTGTTCATATACCTACTCACAACTCCCACTGCATGTGCAATATCTGGTCTTTTGCAAACCATCACATACATAAAGTTGCCAACTACTAATGAATAAGGGATCCTCGACATGCATTGTATCTTCTCCTATGTCTTGTGACACATTTCATTAGTTAATTTGAAATGGCTGGCAAAATGTGTACTAACTGGTTTTTCATTTTTCATTCTAAACCTCTCCAACACCTTCTCTACGTACTCATCCTGAGACAATGCCAATTTGTGATTTTTCCTGTCTCTTGTGATTCTCATACTAAGGATTTTCTTTGTAGCACCCAAATCCTTCATCACAAATGAATTAACTAATTCCCTCTTGAGCACATTTATATCCTACATATTAGAACCTACAACAAGCATGTCATCTACATACAATAGAAAGATAATATAACTTCCATTTTATAGACTTTTAAAATAAACACAGTGATCATAATGACATCTACTCTAACCTTGTTCTATAATAAACTTGTCAAACTTCAAATACCACTACCTTGGAGCTTGCTTTAATCCATACAAGATCTTCTTGAACCTACATACCAAATTTTCCTTCCCTTTGACCACATACCCCTATGGATTCTACATATAAATATCTTCCTCCAAATCCCCATAAAGAAAAGTTATATTTACATATAATTGTTCAAGATGTAAGTCTTATACTACCACAAGAATTTAAATAGTCCTAAATGAAGTCATCTTAACAACATAAGAAAATACTTCATCAAAATATATACCTTTCTTTTGTGCAAACTCCTTTACAACAAGTCTAGCCTTGTACCGATGGTTTCCTCCATTTTCTTCCCTCAACTTGAAAACCCATTTATTCTGCAATGCTCTTTTTCCTCCAAGAAACTGAACCAAGTCCCAAGTCTGGTTATTTACCAGGGAATCCATTTCCTCTTTTATGCCTTTCTCCTATTTCTTTTTAGTGTCTACCTACATTTCCTCTTCATAACATTCAGGTTCACTAGAACCATTCAACAATAAATAATACAATGAAGGAGAGTATTGTTCAAGGGGTCTACTTAACCTGGTAGATATTGTAACAACACTTGTAGGAGTTTGATGTACCTTTTT
The DNA here is from genome assembly GCA_009831015.1 of Picea engelmannii. Taxonomy (NCBI): domain Eukaryota; kingdom Viridiplantae; phylum Streptophyta; class Pinopsida; order Pinales; family Pinaceae; genus Picea; species Picea engelmannii. Next base: position 227,264 of record ML785234.1, on the reverse strand, counting down.
CTCCTGTTGTTTTACATTTTGATTTTTTGGTACCTTTCGAATTTCTTTTTCAGTGATCTCATCAAACACTGTGTATTATGGTTTTTCTTTTTCATGTTTCTTTCCCTGCAACTGATCATTGTACATGAACTTTTCATTGAATATGACATATCTACTACTAATTATTTTGTGATTTTCATAATCCCATAAGTGATAACTAAAATAATTAACATTGTATCCAATAAAGGTACACTTCTTGTATTTTTCCTCAAGCTTTGTTCTATTTTCTTTATCAATATGGAAAAATGCTTCACAAGCGAGAGTCTTAAAAAATAATACTTTACCTTTTTAATTTTCCATTCCTCCTCTAGAATTCCACCATCCAAATAGCTTGAAGGTCCTTTGTTTATTAAGTAAATAGCAGTGTCTACAGCATCTGCCCAGAAATGTAAGGGAAACCCAACACACAATCTCATACTCCTTGCACACTCCATGATTGTCTTGTTCATCCTTTCTGACACACTATTTTCTTGTGGTGTTCTTGGAAATAATTTCTCTCTATGGATCCCATGGTATGAACAATAATCATGAAACTCCTTGTTGCAATATTCACTTCCATTATCTGATATGAGAGACTTCACCCTTCTTCCTATCTCATTCTCAACCAAAGCTTTCCATTTCTTAAAAGTTTCAAAAACATCATATTTTTGTTTAATGCAATAAACCAAAGATTTTCTAGTTGCATCATCAATAAAAGTAACATAATAACAAGAGCCACCAATATATGATACATGATATGGTCCCCATACATATGTATGTACAAGCTCTAACATTTCACTCTTCTTTTCTTTTTCGACTCTGAGAAATATGACTCTCTTATGTTTTCCTTAAACACAATGCCCAAATAAATCCAAATCAATTTGTTTAAGATCTGGCAAAAAATTTCTTTTGTGAAGTATTTGCATACCCTTCTCACTTATGTGTCCAATCCTATGATGTCACAATGTTTTATCCACTCCTGTATAAGACAAAGAGATAGAAAAATTAGTATTACCAATACATAAATACAATGTACCTACCCTCTCTCCTTTTGTTATCACCAGTGATCCTTCAGTGACCTTCCACTCCTTATCTATAAATATAGGTATACATCCTTCACTTTCCAACTGCCCAATTGAAACTAGACTTTTCCTTAGATATGGAACATGTCTTACCTCTTTCAAAAACTATTTCTTTCCATTTTTGTTTTATTTGTACCTTTCCCATTCCAACAATTTTGCATGGGGCATCATCACCCAAATGAACCTGTCCAAAATCACCTTGAACATAATCTAGAAAATTCTTCCTATGGGGTGTGGCATGAAATGAATGCCTTGAATATACTACTCAAGACTCAAAAATATTATCTATAGAAAGAATCCAAGCATCTTGTAACACATCATCTGTTACATTTGCTTTTTTATTTTTCTCTTGTTTTCCATCTCTTTGTTTCTTTGGAGCTCTGCATTCTTTCTTCAAATGTCCTTTTTTCCCACAATTCCAACACTCTATATTTCCCAGTATGTATTTGGATCTACCCTTCCTAGAATTCCCACGGTTCCCTGATCCATTTCCTCTATCCTTTTGTCTTCCCCTGTTCTCCATGTTTAATGCATTACCTGATGTCTCACCTATGCTTTTTTGTCGCATTTCCTCACTAAGGATAACACCAATAACATCATCAAATTTTAGAGTGTTTGAACTAGACACAAAGTTACTTACAACCATGACCAAGTCATTTCATATTTCTGGGAATGAGCACAAGATTAGAGGAGCCCTAACCTCATCATCAAAGTCCACTTTTACATAACTTAGTTGATTAGTAACTGTATTAAATTCATTTAAATGATCTGCAATAGACCCACCCTATGACATCTTCATATTAAATAATCACTCCATTAGAAATACCTTATTGGACACTGAGGGTTTTTCATATAGTTTATACAATGTGACCATCAACTCCTTCATTGTCTTTTCTTTTGAAATATTTAAGGCCATCGATGCTTTCAAGATCAGTAGTATTGTTCCAAGTTCATTTTTGTCAATAAACTCTCATTCTTCATCCTTCATGTTTGTCAGATTCTTTTTTATTCCTCCCAATGGTAGGAATATATCCTTCTAATATAAATAATTTTCCATCTGCATCTTTCATAACCGGTAGTTTTGGCTGTTAAATTTCCTGATCCTAAACTTTCCATCTCTTGCCATTGCTCCCACTTGAACCAAAAACCCTCTTTTCTTGCGAATTTTGTTTCACTTTGATACTAGTTGTAAGAAAAACAAGATCACAAAGAAATAAAATAAAACAAATGCAAAAATAAAAAATAGAAGATACACAATATGATAGAGACACAGATATACATGGTTCACCCAATGTGGGCTACGTCCACCAGAGAAATTGCTAGGTCCTTCCTTTTTATTATCCAACAAAATGGTAGGATGCAAACTACAACATGCCCACTATAACATCATCTTCTTTCTCTCATGATCTCCTTTATTAGAATACAATATTAGCGATAATACACAATCGCAATACAATTCCCTCATAAAAGAGGGTTTCCTTATAGGGAAAAAAACACTAAAAGTAACTTCTATCGTCAGATATGTGATCTTATAATGAATGGTCCAGACCCCACAACTATCGTTGCCACCCCATGGAGACAGTTTTGGGGCAAAAATCCCCCCCCCCCCCCAAACCCCTCTTTAGGGAATGGGATCCAAGCATGGATGAAACAAACCTTTGAATCAGGAAGATAATCAGGCCCCACAATTGACAAAGTTTCCTAGTGGGGAGTCCTCTCCTTCTGGTTCTTTTGTTGTAGCTATAATTTTTTAACCTTTGAATTAAAAAAATTCATACATATTCTTTAGAAAAACAAAAAGTAATCAATGGGTCATACACATAGTACACAAAGATTTACGTTGGAAACCCTTAATTGGGAGAAAACTAGCCTTCCTTAGTGTTTCACCTCTCAAATATTCAATGTATTAATTTCACCAGTTTCAATACAATATATACAAAATTTTAGGTATTACATAGCTACCAAAACCCTAATCCCTGAATCTCACACTAATTTAGAAAACTAGTAAAAAAAGAAAAAAAATTCTAAAATAGAAAAAATCGTCAAACATAGTCATCAAATATGATGCACCCCCCCACACACATCCAAAGAATATAACACTTTCTCAACATTCTCCCACTTGTTGTTTTCTTTGCATGCAGGGGGTCACATGATTACATATTCAACAATCTAGGGAAGTAATGCCCATTGTTTCTCTACACTAGGAGAATTTCTTGATTCTCACAAACTTTGCCAATGAATCTGCAACATTCTTCAAAGTGCCAAACTTCTCCAACAACACCTTCTTGTATTCAACCATTTCTCTCATAAAGTGATATTAGACATCAATGTGCTTTTTCTTTGAATGATAAGTTGGGTTCTTAGCCAAGAATATTGCACTATGACTATCACAATCTAATCTTACTTCTTTTTGTACCAACCCAATAACTAAATAAAATATATGTAGCGATTTTCTTCTTTTCATGCAGGAGTGGTTTCCATGTATTTATCTTCTATAGTTGAGAGTTCCACTACAACCTATCTTTTTCTCATTCAATTGATTTCTCCTCAAAATATCTTAAACACATACCCACTTGTAGATCATTTGTGATACAGATCTCCACCCCAATCTACATCAACAAACCCATGTATGTAAAAAGTTACGTCCGATCTTGGTCTTCCTCACTAGCAAAATACATAACTGGAAGTGCCACACAAATACCTAAAAACCCTATTTACTAATGTCCAATGCCCCTTCCTTGGTTTTGACATATACCTACTCAAAACTCCCACTGCATGTCATGCAATGTACGATCTAGTACAAAACAATGCATACATCAAGCTATCAACCACACTAGCATATGGAACATGAGACATGTCCTCTTCCTCTTCCTTTGTCTTGGGATATTGATCTGCAGGTAATTCTACACATACAGGAATGTGAACCTTGATAGGTTTACTTTTTTTCCTATTAAACCTTGTAATATAGTCTCAACATATTTTCTCTAATTCAACATGAGTTTCCAATTTGCACAATCTCTTTTAATCTCCATTCCCAGAATGAAGTTAGTAGCATCGAGATCCTTCATTTAAAATTTGGAGGATATTTACAACTTCACCTCCTCGATACCATCCATGTCATTTCCTACAAGCAACATGTCATCGATATACAACACTATATAAATGAAGTGATTACCAATTTTCTTGGAATATACACAGTGATTATCCATGCTTCTCACAAATCCCATTCCAAGGATGTATGTGTCAAAATTTTGGTGCCACATCCTAGGTGATTTCTTTAGACCATATAGTTACTTCTTTAGCTTACAAACCAACCCTTTATTTCCCTTCACTGCAAAACTTTATGGATGCTTAATGTATATTTATTCTTCAGGATTCCCATGTAGGAATGTTGTCTTTAGATCCATCTATTCTACTTCAAAATCAAAAGTTGTAGCAAGAGATAAAATAAATCTAATAGAAGTTAGCCTGGAAATAGAAGAAAAAATTTCACCAAAGTCAATTCCTTCTACCTGAGAATAACCTTTTTTCTACTAAGAGAGATTTGTATTTCTCCAATTTTCCTTCTGCATTTAAATTTTTCTTAAACACCCATTTGCTGCCAATGACCTTCCTGCTAGTTGGAAACTCAAATAGACCCCATGATTCATTATTATCCAAGGAATCCATCTCCTCAACCACAACCTTCTTCCAAAGTTTACTATCCTCTCAATTTACTGTTTCCATGATACTTCTGGAATTATCATCACTAATAGATAAAGAAAAATTAGCATGAAAAATCACGTGGACTATACCTTTCTAGTTTCCTTCTTTCCCTCAATGATCACCTCAATAATGGAGAATGGGGGTTTTCCTATTTTGATTCATCTTCCTTCATTGATTCATATTTTGCATAATCCAACTCAAACATGAGTTGCATATTCCTCTTCGAAAACAAATCTCTCACCTGAAGAAAATTTGCATGGGCCTAAATACCCTCCTCTTTGACAATAAATATGTCTTCTCAAGAATAGGGTTAACAATTTTTAGTAAGTTACCACAAATATCTATTTCGTAGTCTAAACATTCCATGAAATGAATGTTCTTCGACGATTTTTTCCGAGGACATTTTCTCGAAATCTGGTAGGAAATTGTTAGACCCACATATTTGAGTGATTATTTATTTATAATATGAGCGCCCCAAGGGTTTTTCATCATGATAAATCCATTTTTGTCTTCATAACTAGATTTTAAACAACAAAAAATAGTGATTTTGTGCAAAAAAAAACATTTCGTAGAATAGTTAGACAACACCAATACATATTCTTCACAGAGGAATTTTTTCTGAATCATCAAGGAAATGAGTGATAATCGCCTTGAATTACAATACCAAAAATATATAGTGCATGGTTATAACTAGAAACTTATCACCCTCACAATTAACTTTAGCCACTTAGTGGCGTGTTCACATCCCTTTGAAACATAGGATAAATAATTATCCATAAATTACACTTTTCAAAAATATTAATAAAACATTGCCTTGGACTTACACCCCTTGTCTTATCCCCCAATTTTCCCTTTTTCGGTGGATTTTAGCCCCCCGTCTCTTTTCGTTTGATCTGTATGCATCCATTGATGTGATATTATTAATAAATTGATTGTGATTACATTGTACAAGGATATGTGCACTAGCCTATTTTCATCCTGAATCACCAGACAAATAACCACACATGCTCTCCAACCTCATATATATATATATATATATATATATATATATATATATATATATATATATATATATATCAATTCAATGTGAATTTCATGATAGTCCTTGCACACTTGAGTGTGTGTAAAACTGTGGAATATGTGCACTCTTCCCTTGATCTGGAAAACATGTGCACTTACCCAGGTGTGTGAAACACTATGAAATGTGGGCAAAATTTCTTTGGTAACAATCCTCATACATTACTCAGGTGTGCACAAAACCAAAAAATTGTGCCAACAACTCACCAGCCTTTATGTCCAATTACAAATGGGGTTCATATTAGAGACATTACATTCCTCTCCCCCTTATTTATACACCGTCCTCGATGCATTATATACACATGTACATACAAAATTTGAAAAATATTAAAAAAGATGCAGATACTATGCGTGCATAACATTCTCATGTTCCCAAGTTGCATCCTAGGGACTGTATCAGGTCCATTAGACCTTTACTATCTCCATGAATCGATTCCAGAGTAGTTTGATTTTCCTATCCAATATGCAAACTCGTTGCACTCAAAAATCATCTTTTGGCTCCACCTGAATCACATTCTAATAAATAATATGATTAGCATCAAGTATGTACTTTTTAAGAAATGATATATGGAAAACATTATGAATACACAAGGATGTAGACAATGCAATAATATATGAAACATGATCAATCCTCTCTAGTATTTCAAATTGTCCACAATAAATTTCTTCCATCTTAGAACAATTTCCCAACTTCAAGGAACTACATCTTTCTTTTACTTTCAAGAATATATGGTCACCCACTTTAAAATATTTGTGGGTTCTGCCTTTATCTGTGCAACTTTTCTTCCCATCTTGGGAAGCATTTAAATTCTTCCTTATCTTAACCATATGCTCTTCCATTTCCCAAAGAATATTTGTCCTAACCATTATGAAATCTATTGGGTTGTTCCAACTCACTGGTGTGTTGCACTTCCTGCCATAAACTGCCTCAAATGGGCTCGTCTTAATATATTCTTGATACCCATTGTTGTAAGAAAACTCCACCAAGTGAAGGTAGTCTTCCCATTTTGATGGTTTTTCCATCACATACATCCTAAGCATATCTTTAGTCACTCGATTTACCCTCTCTATTTGTCCATCTGTCTAAGGGTGATGTGTTGTGCTAAAGTTCAGATTTGTACCAAGTCCTTTGAATAACTCTTTCCAAAATTTTGATGTGAACATGGGATATCTGTTAGACACAATTGTCTTAGGTACACAATGCAACTTAGCAATTTCTCATATGTATATTTCAACAATGTTGGCTTCCTTGTTCATTGAATTAACTAGAATATAATGGGAATCCTTAGTAAACTTTTCCACCACTACCGTAATAGAATTATGTTGCTTAGTAGTCCTATGCAACTTAGTAATGAAATCCATGATTACAAATTCCCACTTCCACTCAGGAATGGGAAAAGGATGTAGAAAACTAGCTGGATGTTTACATTCAACCTTGACCTTTTTACATTCAAGGCATCTAGCAATAAAATCATCAACGTCCTTTTTTATGCCTCACCAATAGTATTGTTTTTTTATTGCGACAAATGTATTTTGGTAATCTGGGTGTCTAGCATAAGGAACTTTATGCATCTATGAAAATAAAATAGTTTTAAATTCTCAATCATTTGGCACATAAACTCTATGCCTATACATGAGTATTCCATCCTCTTTTATCTCATAACCATCCAATTTCTGTTGCAACACACCTTTCTTTAAATTTTTCTTTATGTCTACATAACGTTGATATGATTTAGAAACCTATAAAATTTTGTCACTCAAACCTGATTTTTATATTCTAATGTATGTAGCATGCATTTTGTGCACCCTCCTATTGAGTGCATCGTCAACATTATTCTCTTTTACTCCGATATGATTTATTTCGAAGTTAGACTCACTGAGGAATTCTAACCATCTTCTTTGTCTAGCATTAAAACTTGGTTGTCCAAAGAGATACTTTAGATCACTATGGTATGTTCTTAGCTCAAACCTTTTTCCCATAATATAGTGCCACCACATATTCAAGCCATGCACTATAGATGCCAATTCTAAGTCATGAGTAGCATATGCCTTTCATTTTCTTTTATCTTTCTTGATTCGTAACATATCACATGTTTGTTGTCACTAAGGACTCCACTGATCCCTTCCTTGAATGCATCCATGCACACCACAAAGTATTCATATGGATCAACAATCCTTAGTATTGATGCACTAGTAAAAAAACTCTTCAAGTGTTGAAAAATTATTACATAATTAGAAGTCCACCCAACTTTCACACATTCCTTTTCCAAGGATGTAATTGGGTGCACATTTTTTTAGAAGACTTCAATAAACCTTCTATAACAAGTTGCAAGTCCCATGAAGGATCTCACCTCTACGAAATTCCTTGGTGTTGGCCATTCCTCAATAGACTTTATCTTTTCTGGATCCGTAACTATTCCTTCCTTGGAAATGATATGACCCAAATAATGAATATGTCGTTCGTAAAACAAGCACTTTTCCAACTTTTCATACAATTGATTCTCCCTCAATACTTGTGGCATCATCCTAAAGTGTTGTTCATTCCCTTCTTCGGACTTTGAGTAAATAAGTATGTCATCAAAAAGTATAATGACAAACTTATCTAAGTAATTTCTGAAAAATCCATTCATCAAACACACGAAGAAAACTAGTGCATTTGACAAGACGAAAGGCACCAAGGTGAAACCGTAATGTATGTACCTCATTATGAAGGAAGTCTTGATGATGTATATTTCTTTAGTTCTCACTTGGTGATATCCAAATATGAGATCAATATTTGAAAATATTTGTGCACCCCTTATTTTATCAAAGAGATCTATCCAAGTAAAATGATACTTATTATTTACTGTTACTTTATTCAAATTCTTGAAGTTCATGCAAAGTCTTAGTGTACCATCCTTCTTCTTCATGAACAATATTGGGGAACCCCAAGGTAGCACACTTGGGCATATATATCCTTTCTTCATAAACTCTTCAAGTTTCATCTGTAATTCCCTCAACTCAATCATACTCATCCTATAAGGAGTCTTGGAAACATGAGATGCTCTTGGTATCTTATTTATAGAGAAATAAATGTCAATTTTTAGGGGAAACCCTGATATATCTTTAAAGATATCCTCAAATTATTCCATTATTCCGCAGACTTCAACATTTGGCACCTTATCCTTAGGTGCCTCCTTTATGTGCACTCCAAATAATTGACATCCTTTTATGTAGATTTTATTCAATTGAAAGGATAAAACTTCTCTAATAGTTAAATATATTTGAATTCCTTGAACTGTTCTTAATTTTCCTTCCTCGTCCAAGAAAATAAATGTCTGATTGTAATAGTCTATAACAACATGATGCTATTCCAACCAATCCATACAATGGAGAAATCATATGATCCCAAAGGGATGATATTCAAATCAAATTTTATGCGCATTCCATTCATTTGCATTGGAAATCCCTTAACCATATCATTAATTTTCCTTTTCCCCCCTATAGCTAACTACACCAACAAAGATTTTCCAAGCTTGATTCTCGGCAATTGGAATCTTTCCACCATCTTAGGATCTATATCTCTCTGACTAGCTCTTGAATCAATGAAAATAACAATGGGTCGGCCATTAATCTTACCTTCCACTTCAATCATGTGCAACTAAAACTCAACTTTCTTGTTATACAAGGCTACGTAAATCCTAGGTACATTTCTTCCCATGTCTTCAACTATCACAACTTTTTGTACACTATGCAGGGTCCTTGATTTTTCACCTCTTTGAGGGAAATATCTGTATATATGATATCCACCACAACCCCAACATTGAATAGGTTTTTTTCTTTGTTTTTTCCCCATTGTCTCAGTGATTCTGGGCTCCTTGGGAATTGGTTGTCCTTGCATAGTATTTCTGAAAAATTGTGGCTTACTCACCTTCCTCCTATGTTCCACCTTGTTTTTCATCTTGTCTTCCCAAGGATTTTGGAAAGTCGATCTTCCCCTTTTTTAATCATAAATACATTTAACACACCTTATGGTTTCATCTGATGTCTTAGGGTCATCATATTGTATCTTGTCATTGATAAATGAGAGCATCCCACTCAGGTACCTCTAAATTTTAACTTTATCATCTTTGATGAATGCAACATATTTCAATAGTTCCAAGAATATTCTTTCATACTCATATATTGTCATACTCCCAATATTGAGTTCAAACAACTCCTTCATTTTATTATCATTGTAATGCTTGGTTAAGTATTTCTTTTGAAAATACCTCTTGAACCCTCAACAAGTAACCTTATTCTCATTAATTTGTTGCACTTGCAAGAACTGATCCCACCACATTGATGATTTTCCCTTTAGTTGATAGATGGAAATTCTTCCTTATGCCCGTGTAGAGTAATTACGCATTTGGAAGTACTTCCTCATACCCAACAACCAAGTCTCTGCATCTTCATCCTTCTTGTGCTCACCGCCAAAAGTTGGAAACTCGATTTTATTCATTTCTCCTTATATCTTGTCCACTCCCATCCTTATCTTATGCTTTATAATAGAATATGGACTTGAGCTACTACATGCTTTCCTAAATTAATTCTTTGATGAGTGGTGATGTTTTCTATCAACACTTGTTGTTTCTCTTCTTTCACAATGAGACCTATGACTCCTTGACTTTCTTGACTCTGTCTTCTTGTACATTTTCTTTTCTATTATATCAAAGATTTGCATCAAATTTATATTGAAGCCATCTTGTTTCTCCTTTGATTTCAATAATCCTTTGATTATCAATTTTATAGCTTTGGACATAGTTTTGCAACCCCTTTATGGTTTATACCAAGTTTATGCACTCCTCCTTGGATTTTGTACCATCGAAACCCAAACCGACATACAAATCCTTGAATTCATCATCATGGATATAATTTATTTGCACATCTTCCAAGATTTTTTACTTTTTGCGTTGATTCTATCTTTCTTTAATCACTGTTATTTCCACAAAATGTGTAAGAACAAAGCCTTGTTAGAAGAATGCATGCGAGAACTTCCTGAAACTCTGCATGATTTATTCAGAATCCTTTCTTTTGATTCCTTCGATGATTTTTACATCCCAAATTCTAGTGTGCACACCCTCACATCAATATTACGCATGTACCACAAGTTTTTCTCTATGCAGCCCCAACTTCTAGTGCACAGATCTGCACACCAATAGTTTTATGTGCATTTCTGGCACCGCACTCCACAACGTCAAAATTTAGTGTTCACACATGTGCATTCTTGTTTTATGGGCACCATGGCTACGTTGTAATTCCAAATTTGACCACTTATCATTTTGATTTTTTTTTTAAGTAGATACTAGACCCATGCATGCTCAATGTTGAAACTACAACTCTATAGTTTCATGTTAATATTCATCCCATACAAGTCTGGTGTTGAACCTAGAGCTTTGGTACCATATTGTAATGTGCCCAGCCACTCGGGATGGGCCATGCCACACAAATCTCAACTTTTTTCACTCTGATACAATAATGTAATATACCCAACCTACTACTGAGAAACACTACTTCAAGGTATTCTACACATATTCTACTATATAACATTTTTCTAGATAGAATACGTAAGTTAATGTGCATGACTCCAAGTGGGATTGCACGGCACATGTTTTCCTCTTCTAATATAACTTATAACAATGGAATTAACACAATACAACTACACGCATAAGCACCCAGTGCACACAAAATTACTATGCATGTATTCCACCCCGAACATGAGATCACTACTATGCACAAAACCATTATTGCGTCATACACAAATTCCATTCACCTTGTGCGTCCAGACTAATTCCTAGTGTGTACAAGATAATCTAGTCTCTTGTGTGCAAAAAGTACTTCCTACATGCATGACCATTCTAACCTCTCCTCGAAGACCCATGTACAGATATTTGGATTAATAGAAAGAGGTTGATTCAAATTCATGGTTTCGTGATTGTTCTTTGTGTATTGATGTCGAATGATATGCTCATGAATGTTTGCTTCCTATTATACATTTTCTTTATATGCTGTGTATATGATTTCATGTTTTGAGTTTGAAGTCTGAAAGGAAGAGGAATGAGTTTCAATTGTTTCTCTATCTGAACAAGAGTACCTGCAAGGAGTGCAGTTGAAGTGTCTGCAAGGAGTGCATTGACAAAGGATTTAGATAGGGTAGCTTTTGTGCTCATTTCCACAAAGGTGCAGTTGGGCACAGGAGCCATGAAAGGAGTGCACAGGCCAAGCTAAGCCTCAGAGTTGTGAATCTGAGCAAAGCATTTAGAGACTGCTGCTGCAGGTGCGCACAGGGTTGAAGGAAATTCAGCACTTGGAAGTGTCTGAAGGTTGCCGCAAGGAGTGCATGCAAGAGTCTTATCTAAGGCTCGAAGTTATAAGAAAGATCAAGAGGGATAAAGCCTTATAACCGCTGAAAGGGTTGCACAAGAGATTGTACCCAGAATAATTAGGAAGGGATCGCAATTTTGCGCCACGGGTGGACAAGTTTACAAAGGAACACTTAGTCATTCACAAAAATCGCCAACGAGGAACGGACGGTTGGTATTCTCTGAGCAGGATCCGTGAATTTTCGTGAGCCGTTAGATCTCACAAAGAGGAATGGGAGATACGGTGAGTATTCCAGAGAGGTTCAAAGCTCAGGAGGGGTAGGACCGTAGATCCGAGCCATAAGGGCTGTTGAATTTACATGTGGATATGTGCATCGGGGTTTCGTAGGTTGAAGTCCCGTAAAACTTGCAACGGGAATCGTGAAATCACGAAAAGCGATTTCCCGAAAGACAAGAGGATTTTTGTGGGGCCACAACAGAGATAGCGAGGAGGACAGGTGGTGTGCAGTTGACATGGAGTCAACCTTCGTTGACCATTTCGGAGTTTCATGGGGTGAAGTTCTGAGAACATTGCATTAGGATTCGCGATATTGCAAAATCCGAAGTCCCGATGAAGTGAAGGACCATTGAAAAGTCAAAGCTCACGAGTGCATCGGAGTTTCGGCAAATCGGGATTTGGGAGTCGGAGGAACAAGTTGTTCGATATCGTGAGCACCGAAATCATGATAGGGAAAATCCCGAAATGGAAAGGTCAGCGTTGACTGTTGTCGGGTTTCGGGGATTCAAGAGACCAATGCTCGACCACTGGATTCGCAAAGTCGCGAAGTCCGATCTCCTGAGTGTAAAGAGGGGATCTCGTGAGAGTTTGTTGTGGGTGCAGATTTCTCGATAGGGAAATAGAAGATCCATTTTGAGTTCTTTGGGTCATGGGGAAAGGAAAGATCCTTTATTGACGTGGACTTTCTGACCTGCGGGTTGAGGGCATCGACATCATTTTTGGTATCAGAGCACAGAAAGGTTCTTTTCTTTCTGTAGCAAAGAAGAATAAGAATTCAACATGCCGCCAAGGAGAAGGGACATGCAAACACCCGATCCACCAGAGGAGAGGGAAATGTCGAGAAGAAGAGGCAGGCAGATGACAGATCCAACCATGGAGAGAGAGATGCGTGATCTACGAGCTAGACTCAAAGACATGGAGACAGCGCAAAGACACACAGTTAGTGTTGGGGATCTTAGTGATTCCGAGAGTGAAATTGAGGCTGAACGTGAAGAAGAAGTTGCAGCTGAAGATGTATCAAATGCTATTGCAAGGATGGGTGAAAGAGAAAATATGGACATTCCAATTTATGAGGGAAACTTGGATGCAGAGGAGCTTCTAGACTAGATTAGAGCTCTGGACACATACTTTGACTATGAAGATGTCGAAGAAGACAAGAAGGTTAAGCATGATGTCACTAGATTGAAGGAACATGCAACATTTTGGTGGGATGAACTACAAGTTGACAGACGCTGCAAGGGCAAGCATAAAATCAAGAGCTGGGACAGAATGATCGCAAAGATGAAGGCAAAATTCATCCCCAGGGATTATCAAATTACTCTATTCAGGAGGATGCAGAACCTGAGACAGAAGCTGATGACAGTGAAAGAATACACTGAATAATTCTACAAGCTGAACATCAGAGCAGGTCATCGGGAGATCGATGATGAGAAAGTTGTCAGATACATGAATGGCCTGAGATATGATATCCAGGATGAGATGAGCATGGTAACCATTCGAACGGTGGAAGATTCTTATCAGATGGCTCTAAAGGCTGAGGAGAAGCTGAGCCGAAAGCAGGGTCAAAGAGGTCGAGGATGAAGTCAGCCCAGAGGCAAATCAGTTGCCTAGGACAAATATCAGAAGCCCAAGGAGGACTGGAAGAAACCTCATACTCGAACTGAGAGAGGTGGAACCTCATAGAGAGGGAAATATGTTGAACAACGAGGACAACATACTGATCAGAGAGGAGATTATGCTAACAATAACACTTTTCCTCATACTAGAGGTAGAGGAAGAGGAAGAGGTGGAGTAATCACATGCTTCACATGTGGAAAGAATGGGCACAAGTCTTATGAGTGTCCAGACAAAAAGAAGGAAGGAGGAGAAGCTCACATCGTCAAGGCACAAAGGTAGGATGTTGAGGTAGAAGACGCTGAAGGCAGAAGATCGTTGATGATGCGAAAAGTTCTTTTGACACCAGAGAAGGAGGTGGAGAGTTCAGTCCAAAGGACCAGACTTTTTAGGACTACTTGCAAGACCAAGGACAGGGTATGCAAGGTCATTGTAGATAGTGGTAGCACAGATAATCTCGTTTCTATGGAGATGGTAGAAAAGCTGGAGCTGGAGACGACTGATCATCCAAGCCCATACAGAGTTTCGTGGCTACAAAAAGGACACCAGGTAACTGTCACTAAACAATGTTTAGTTGAATTTAAGATAGGAGGGTATAATGATAAGATATTATGTGATGTCATTCCGATGGATGTTTGTCATCTATTGCTGGGTAGACCATGGCAATATGATAGGAATGTGATTCATGATGGGAGAATGAACACATACACCCTGGAGAAGAATGGGAGGACTCACATGTTGCTTCCAATCAAGGATAAGGAGGTGAAGCCGGAAGTAAGCAACATTGTACTTCTCATGAGTGAGAAGGAACTTCTTACAGAGGTTAAGAAGAAGGAGGATCCACAGTTCATTATGGTCAGGAAACCGAAGAATGTTTTGACCAACACAAGAGTGGATGATTTACCAGAAGAAGTTCAGGAACTGCTGGAAGAGTTCACTGACATAGTAGTGGATGAATTACCTCATTTGTTACCGCTGATTGGAAGTGTGATTCATCACATTGATCTCATACCAGGAGCCAGTTTGCCAAACAAAGCTGCGTACAGATTGACACCGCAAGAGAATGAGGAAGTTAAAAGGCAAGTCCAGGATTTGTTGGACAAAGGTTTGGTCAGGGAAAGCTTGAGTCCATGTGTTGTTCCAACAGTACTCAATCCAAAGAAAGACAGAGGCTGGAGGATGTGTACTGACTCGAGGGTGATCAACAAGATAACCATCAGGTACAGATTTCCATTACCGAGGATGGATGATCTGATGGATTGCTTGAGTGGAGCAAAGTATTTTTCAAAGATTGATTTGAAAAGCGGTTATCACCAGATCTGCATGAGAGAAGGTGATGAATGGAAAACAACATTCAAAACCAACGAAGGGTTGTATGAATGGCTTGTTATGATGTTTGTCTTAACAAATGCACCAAGTACCTTCATGAGGTTGATGAATGAAGTCCTGAGGGAGTTCATCGGAAAATTTGTTATTGTGTATTTGGATGACATATTGGTTTACAGTAAAATAGTGGTAGAGCATCTGAATCATTTGGCTACAGTGATGCAGATATTACAGCAGGAAAAGTTGTTGATAAACATGAAGAAATACTCATTCACGAAGACATATCTCATTTACTTGGGATTTGTTATTTCGGCAAATGAGTAGAGGATAGATTTAGATAAGGTGGAGGTAATCAAGAATTGGCCATCACCAAAGAGTATATTTGAGGTGAGAAGTTTTCACGGATTGGCTAGTTTCTACTGAAAGTTCATCAAGAATTTCAGTGGAATTAGTGTAGCGATGATGGATACAGTGAAGAAAAGACACAAGTATTTTCACTAGACAGAAGAGGCTGAAAAGAGTTTTAATCTGTTGAAGAGGAAGATCATGGAACAACCAGTTTTGGTGTTGTCGGATTTCCAAAAGACATTTCAGGTGAAATGCGATGCAAGTGGATTTGCAATCGGGGCAGTCTTGATTCAGGAAGACATGCCGATAGCATACTTTAGTGAGAAGCTGAATGAAGCGAAAGTGAAGTACTCCACTTATGATAAGCAGTTTTATGCTATCATTCAGGCATTGAAGAAATGGAGGCATTACTTGATCCCGAAGGAATTTTTATTGTACAGTGAAAATCATGCACTACAGTTTGTGACTCAATAGGAAAAGTTGATTCAAAGACATGTCAAATGGGTTGAGTATATGCAGAATTTCACTTTTGTGATTAAACATATTTCTGGTACTGCTAACAAAGTTGTTGATGCTTTAAGCAGGAAGTGTTTGCTGTTGCAAGAGTTCAAAGTCAAAACATTGGGTTCTGATAATTTCAGGGACATGTACGCAAACGATCAAGATTTTAAGGAGGCGTATGAAGCAGCTGAGAATCCAATTCTCAGGGATAGAAGACAATGGATAGAATACATGATCTAGGAAGGATTACTGTTTAGAGGCATGCGAGAAGACATCAAGAGATTCGTGGACAGATGCAAAATTTGCTAGCATTCGAAGGGAAGGAAGCAAAATGCAGGGTTTTATCAACCATTGCCCATACCAGAGAGGCCGTGGGATGCAATCGGCATGGATTTTGTATTGGGGTTGCCAAGAACACAAAGAGGTTGTGATTCAATCTTTGTGGTGGTGGATAGATTTTCCAAGATGGCACACTTCATTCCATGTCAGAAAACCATTGACGCAACTCACATTGTGAATCTGTTTTTCAAAGAAGTCATTCGACTTCGTGGCTTTCCAAGGAGTATAATTTTGGATCGAGACACCAAATTCATAGGGAATTTTTGGAGGACCTTATGGAATAAGCTGGGAGCTAACTTATCATCCTCAGACGGATGGACAGACAGAAGTTGTAAACAAAAGTCTAGAAGACTTGCTGAGAAGCTTGGTGACAGAACACCACAGCCAGTGGGACAATATATTACCACAGGCAGAGTTTTCTTATAATGACTTAGTTAATAGGAGCATAAGGAAAAGTCCATTTCAGATTGTCTATGGCATGCAGCTGAGAGGGATTTCTGAATTGAGGGATTCAGAGAAATTTTCAACTAGGAGCCCTAGTGCAGAAGAATTCCTAGAGGCGACGAAGGAACTTCACAGCTAGGTGAAGGAGCGATTGCAGAACTCAAGCCAGGAGTATAAGCGCAGAGCCGATCAACATAGAAGAAAACTTCAGTTTGAGGTTGGTGACTTGGTTCTGGCACATTTGAGAAAAGAAAGGTTCCCGAGGGGAACATATAATAGAAGATGAAGAAAATTGGGCCATGTAGGGTCTTGAAGAAATTTGGAGCAAATGCTTATGAGATTGAATTACCCGATGGGATCGAAATTTCTCCGATATTCAATATCTCAAATTTGTACCCATATAGAGCTGAGGAAACATGGACAAGAAATGAGCATCCAGTGATTCAGTGGAAAAAGCAGATGCCAGTGGTAGAAAATCCGCAGATGGAGTGGATACTGGATAAAAGAGTGAGAAAAAAGACCAGGTGGAAAGAATACTTTGAGTATCTGGTCAAATGGAAGAACCATCCAGTTGAAGATGCTAGTTGGGAGAACGAAGCAGAGATCCAGAGGCATGGACAGACCGTGCACGAGCTCATGGACAGGAGCCCATGAAATTTTTCAAGCCAGAGAGTATGATGCAGGAGCATCGCTAACATCAAGTGAGCCAGCGCGAGAGTAAAGGACAGCTGGACAAGCGCCAGCACAAATTTTGAAATCACCTTGAAGTTATTGCGCAATCTTAAATGAAGTCATTAAGAAGAAGCGCACTTGTAAAACATAAATGGACCTTGAGCGATTTTCTCTCGTCCTTAGTAGATAGAAGGCATTTATAGTAGTTAATGCAAGTAGGTAGAATTGAATGTGTAGATTAGATAGTTTTAGAGCGCAAGAGGAAAATGGGATATAGACACCCCCATTGTGTATTGTAACATAAGAAGCAGAAGCAACATTGTTGGAAAAAACAAGAGCATGCAGAGAGTTGTGTAAGAACACCCATGTATAGATATTTGGATTAATAGAAAGAGGTTGATTCAAATTCATGGTTTCGTGTTTGTTCTTTGTGTATTGATGTTGAATGATATGCTCATGAATGTTTGCTTCCTGTTATACATTTTCTTTATATGTTGTGTATATGATTTCATGTTTTGAGTTTGAAGTCTGAAAGGAAGAGGAATGAGTTTCAATTATTTCTCTATCTGAACAAGAGTTCCTGCAAGGAGTGCAGTTGAAGTGTCCACAAGGAGTGCGTTGACAAAGGGTTCAAATAGGGTATCTTTTGTTCTCATTTCCAGAAAGGTGCAGTTGGGTACAAGAGTCGTGGAAGGAGTGCGCAGGCCAAGCTAAGCCTCAAAGTTGTGAATCTGAGCAAAGAATTTAGAGACTGTTGTTGCAGGTGTGTGCAGGGTCGAAGAAAATTCAGCACTTGGAAGTGTCTGAAGGTTGCCGCAAGGAGTGCGCACAAGAGTCTTCTATAAGGCTCGGAGTTATAAGAAATCTCACGAGGGATAAAGCCTTATAACCGCTGAAAGGGTTGCACAAGAAATTGTACCTGGAAGAATTAGGAAGGCGTTGCAAGTTTGCGCCACGGGTGGACAAGTTTGCGAAGGAACACTTCTATCATTCATAGAAATCGCCAAGGAGGAACAGACGGTTGGTATTCTCTAAGGAGGATCCGCGAATTTTTGTGAGTTGTTAGATCTCACAGAGAGGAAGGGGAGATATGATGAGTATTCCCGAGAGGTTCAAAGCTCAGGAGGGGTAAGACGGTATATCCGAGCCATAAGGGTTGTTGGATTTACGCGTGGATTTACGGTAGATCCGAGCCATAAGGGTTGTCATAGGTTAAAGTCCCGTAAACCTTGCAATGAGAATCGTGAAATCATGAAACGCGATTTCCAGAAATCCAATAGGATTTGTGTGGGGCCACAGCAGAGACAGCGAGGAGGACAGGTGGCGTGCAAATAACATGGAGGCAACCTCCGTTGACCATTTCGGAGTTTCGTGGGGTGAAGTTCCGAGAACATTGCATTAGGATTCGCGATATTGCAAACTCCAAAGTCTCGATGAAGTGAAGGACCGTTGAAAAGACAAATCTCATGAGTGCATCAGAGTTTCACCAAATCGGGATTCGGGAGTCGGAGGAACGAGTTGTTCGATATCGTGAGCGCCGAAATCGCGATAGGGAAAATCTCGAAAGGGAAAGGTCAGCGTTGACTGTTGTCAGGTTTCAGGGATTCAAGAGACCAATGCTCGACCATTGGATTCGCGAAGTCGCAAAGTCCGATCTCTCGAGTGTAAAGAGGGGATCCCATGAGAGTTTGTTGTGGGTGCAGATTTCTCGATAAGGAAATAGAAGATCCATTTTGAGTTCTTCGGGCCCTAGGGAAAGGAAAGATCCTGTGTTGACATGGACCTTCCGACCTGCGGGTTGATGGCGTTGAGATCACTCTTCGATAGAAAATATCTAACCTCGATAAAATGCTCACGAGCTTGACAACCTGCCTCTTTGACAATAAACAGGTCTTCCCAAGAATAGGGTTAAGAAATGAAAACAAGTTACAACAAAATACATATTCCTTTATAGAGAAATTTTGTCTGAATCATCAATAAAATGAGTGATAATCCCCTTGAATTACACTAAGGCCAACAATATATATTGCATGGTTATAATTGGACACTTGTCACCCTCAGTATTAGCTTTAGCCACATGGTAACTTGTCTGCATCCCTCGTGAGATTAGGATATATTATTACCCATAAATTACACTTTTTATAAATATTAATAAGATACTCCCTTGGACTTAATCCCCTTGGCTTATCCCCCACTTTTCCATTTTTCAATGGAGTTTATCCCCCATCTCTTTTTTTCCGATCTGTCTACATCCAATGATGTGATATTATTAATAACTTGAGTGTGATTACATTGTATAAGGATAAGTACATTGACCTATTTGCATCCTGACTCACCATCCAAATAACCACACAGGCTCTATGGGCTCAAATACATATACATACATACATACATACATGCATACATGCATGCATGCATACATACATACATAGATACATACATAGATACATACATACATACATATATATTAATTCAATGTGAATTTCATGGTAGTTCTTGTGCATTTACTTGAGTGCACACAAAACTGTGGAATATGAACACTCTTCCATTGATGTGCAAGCCACAAACACTTACATAGGTGTGCACAACATTATGAAATGTGCACACCCTTTCTTTGATAACAATCCTCATGCATTACTTAGGTGTGCGCAAAACCAAAACTTGATGCCAATGGATCACCATCCTATATGTAGATTTAAATTTACAATTGGTACCAACGACTCACCAGCCTATATGTACAATTACAAATGGGGTTCAGATTAGGTTCATTACATTATCTTTCCTCAACACCTTTATTTTCTTCAGTGTCTGATTTTCTACCAGAGCCTTAAACTCTTTAAATTTATGAAATACATCATATTTATTTCTAAGAAAATAAATCCATGTGTTCATTGAGAAATATTCTATGAATGAAACATAATACACACATTTACCTAGTGATGGAACAGACACAATTCGAAACACATCATTGTGTATCAACTCTAAGATCCCCTTTGATATTGTAGCACAAGATGGGACTGCTACTCAATTTTTTTTACCATATATGCAATGTTCATAGAAATTAAAATTCAGGGTGCAACTAGAAATACCATCAACCATACCTTTACTGTGTAGTGTTCGAAGGCCCTTTTCTCCAAAATGGCCCAATTTTTTATGCCACATCATGGTCCTCTTTCCAAGGCCAATATGGATCAGATCTTCTTTATTATATGCTCGGTGAAAAAAGAATTGTTACACCCATGAGTATAAGTTCTTCCTAATAACTTGTACATATTTCCACACCAAACTCCCTTCATCAACACCATTTCTCCTCGTAACATCTCGCAAGTTCCCTTCCCAATAAAGTATCCATACCTACATCATCCAACTTACTTACATATATTAGGCTCTTGTCTAGATCTGGAATGTGTAGAACTCTAGGGAGAGTTCTAATCCTTCCATATTTCATCAGCAACTTAGCCTTTCCACATGCTATGATTTTTCTCTTAGAGTCATATCCTAGGAAGACATCACCATCATCATACTTTTCATATTCACTAAACCACTCCTTGTGAGGGGTCATATGAAATGATGCACCTAAGTTAATCAACCATATATCATGATATACATGTGTATTAATAGATGCCAAGTAAACATCACCTCTTTCTTATGTGGAGGCTTTTTCTTCTATGGAAGAGGTATCATCAGATCCCTTTCCTTTATCAACATTCTTAGACCAACAATCTTTCTTATAATTCCCATCTTTACCACATTTCCAACATTTCTTGAAATATTTTCATGGGGATTTAGATCTACCTTTAGATTTATATCTCTCTCCCCCCCCAAAGACTTAATTTTACTCCTATCTTGGGGGCGACCTCTTAAAAATAAAACATATATTCTAGACAAAGACTAAGTTAATTCGGGAGAAATATTTTCCTAGTTTCGCTTTTCAAACAAAAAAATGGACTTGAATCTGGTCAAATTTTCAAGGGTAATCTGATTTTTGTATGGATCAATGATCTATGCATTTCATAACCTTACTCTAAAGATTATGTTTCATTTTAAACCAACCCAAATATTCAAAAAACATATTAGAGTTTTGGATTGACCAGAAATTTAAAAGCTGACCACTGGAAAACCTACTAGAAAACAAACTACTGAAAAACCTATCAAAAAAGTAACTAGGAAAGAAAAATTACTCCCAAACTAACCCACTCCAAAAAACTTGCCAAAAAAATAACTAGAAAAAAAAATTACTCCATAATTAACTCACTCACTCCCACTTGAAATAGGCGATGTGATAGAAATGCATTCACAGACATATACAATGAGTAAGGCTGTACGATGAACATGGCTGAAATGCATGCCATACATTTATATACTCAGTATGATGAGCATGGCCGTAATGATATGGATGCAACAAATAAGGTGTTCAAGAAGTTTGTGGTAATGGAGTGAGCCATGAATAAATAAAAAATGCTCAAAGAAAGCTGGCACAACTTGCACCTTATATCCGGTGAAATGTCTGATAAAGTCATGGAGGTGAACTTGGCGGAGACACGCAAGTTGCAACCATTTCTTGTTAGGTGTTTTTATTATTGCCGCCACCAAGCCATGCAAGTTGCAACCATTAGTTCTTAGGTATCTTTGTTATTTCCGCCGTCGAACCATGCAAGTTGCCCGGCACATTGTCGGTATTATTTTAATTGCGTTGTCGACTTCTCCGACTAACACCGACAATATCCTCGGCAATATTTTTTTAAAATTATAGTGGAAAACCTGTTGGGCTCAGGATTTATAACATTTTCTTGCTGGTTCTTGAAGATATTGTTTACTCTCCTAAAGTCTTTTGTTAAGAAAATGGCATTCTTTATGTGCTATTCATACTCTGTTACACATATATGGGCCTTGGAGCACAACCACTCAAAACACAAGATAATATCCCAATATGTGCTTCAATCATTGGACAAAATCTTTCTCTGCATTCACTGGAGCTTGACCCTGAATGGGTGAAGGAAAGGGTTTAAAAACAAAGATATAATGTGGATGCACTGTCACCTCTTGGTGCAAATGCTGTAAAGGGAAGACAAGGAGTAATCTATCTCGAGAGAGAAGTTACGAACTGGTGCTTCTGATGATGTTGAAGTTTCCAATGAAGTGGGACGATTGGAAATCCTTCGTATCCATACAAAAGAATATGAGTATTCTAAAGATGTTGAATGAATTGTTGAAATCCTCAATTCTATGTTTACTACCAATGGGCACTTCCAGACTACGTTGAGCTCCAGTAACCCTATCTTCCCTGCATGAAACTATTGCCGAGGTGCCCAATGTTTCTTGGGATGACTTTGCTGAGGTGCCCAATGCTTCTTGGGAGGACATTGGCGGTTTGGAAAATGTCAACAGAGTTATTATTGCCACGCGTGTTCTGTATTGCCTTCGTGTCATGAGGTTAGGGCATCGATTGCAAACTTGATGGAATCGCCTATCTTAAGGGGCGAATAAGCATACGGTTGCACATATAATCATGCTTATCAAGAGACACGGGGAATGGAAATCCTGAAATCGACTGATTATTTAAAAATGTGTCTCATCCTCCTTGATCTCTTGAAACCGTTTTGTAACTCATTATTCATCTAGGGCAAAGCCACGCATTGCCAGAGAGCTGAAACGTTATGTAAATAGATGCCATGCATTGCCAGAGGGTTGGAAAACGGGAGATGAGAGCTTCTACGCTCGAGAAAAGATGGAAATGATGTAGAGAAAAAGGGGATAGACAGAGCATAGGTTAGATAGAGGACGAGAACAGAGGTCGAATCTTCAAGCAGTTGTATTGTCCTTATCTTTCAATAAAATAGTGAGAGTTCCAGTAATCTGTTTTCTGTTCTTGCCATTTTAGCTGTGAGTTATTTATTTGCCTGTGTGCGTTGATTTAGAGAACATACTGTTGACAGAGAAGGCAGGGCCCCCTTCGATGGAAACAGAGCTGATAACATTGTATTTACAGTAGATTTCATCCATTACTTTTCAGAAAAGATTCGACCCCAATCTACATTGCCAGACTTCTTATGGGTTTAATAGCATAGAAGTAGAATTTCATTTGATTGCAACAGAGGGTTTAGCATTCCAAGATTTAAGTTTAGCATTATATTTTCAGCCATTGATTTCATTTCTTCAGTTTTCACATTTAGACTGCTTAACATTCAGGAACTAGTTTGGATATCTCATGAGATGAAGAAGTTTCATTTGATTACAATAGAAAGTTTCATAGGATGGTTGCTGAGTTGTTTGGAGTGATAAGTAGCAAGAACTTAGCTGTTTTCAGTTTATCTTTTACATGCATATACAGAACAGTACTGGTTAGTACCGAGTAGTACAGAGCAAAGTAGGGTACAGTAGCTCTAGCTCTTTCCAGTGAGTTTCTTTTAGCAGTTCAGAGAGTAGCTTGGCATCCTTTAAACCCCCTCTTCAGCCCTGCATTTCCTGTGCTGGTTCCTCTAAGTCTACCTTCCCGGGTTGACAATTAAATGTTGATTTACATGGTA
>ML785234.1:186250-197616 GCA_009831015.1 Picea engelmannii | reverse complement strand
TATATATATATATATATATATATATATAACCACTAGGTTTTTCATTCTGAAGATAAAATCAAAATATACAATTCATCCAACACAAGAGGAAAAGAGGGGATCCCAACAATTGTTTTTGAATTTATAGGAGTGTGCATTCATTAATAACACACATGTCTTCCTATCACATATATTCATAACTTCCCAGTATTTCTATCACCTTTAGCATCATGGCCTATTTTAGGACTTGTGTTTCATAAAGAAAGGATTAACATTGGAACCTATTTCTCTCTTTAACATACTCATATTAGGTCTATCATCTTCGTGCAAAGCTACCTAATGGTTCCTCAAATAACACTTGGGGGAAAAATACCCCATAGAGAGGGAATGTATTGTGGTCTGATGCCTTGTTCAAAATGCTTGAATCCTACAAGGTTATTTTCCCTATGTAAGGCCCTTCTTCTCCTTTTTGTATATGGTCGATGCCCCCAGACTCATCACTAATGAAAAATACCAATTGATGGAAGACATATACCATATCCCACTTAGAGGAATCATATTGTGGTATAAGGACTCATTCAAGGTTCTTGACCTTGAGAAGATTCAATAATATCCCCAGGCACATATTTTACTCTGTTGACAATGTCATGGGCCTGCAACCCATCCTCAATGTGAAAAATGTCATAATGGCACCCATATCCAACCTTGATTTCTATATGATTTTAAGAACAAATATATATATATATATATATATAAACTAAAAAGAAAATTGACAGTAGTGGGGTAGAAAATTTTCATTAATAATCGAAGCTCAAATTATCGTCATCGATGATTAATTTAATCTCCCTAGCTCTAATTCTTTGAAGTTTATCATCTCTTTTGTTTAAAATGGGTGTCTTGGTCTATAATCATGCAAGTTCAAACTGCGAACTCATAATTTCTCCAGCGTAACACAACATCTCTTAAGATACTTAATGGATAAACCACACCTCTTTTGTAAAGATTGATGGGCCTTTTTTGGGTGACTTTTCATGCTTTATCAGTGTTTAAAGAGATACTTCTTGAAATAAAAATAACTTTCCATCTTTTACACAAATTCTCTTGGGAGAGAGGGATTTTCCATCTTTTATGTATTTTTTTTTAAATAGGGTCAATTTCCATCTTTTATCTTTGACCGATGAGGGATTAATGGTGTCCCTAATCTTGTATTATGATATAAAACATTGAATAGTATAATATGGTCCAATTATGTGTGCTAACATGAATGACACCCATAGAAGTCTAGTGAACCATTGTAACAAAGAGAAACAATGAATAACAAGTCATTAAAGGGGAAATTAGGGTGGAGCACATGTCAAGTGTTTATTAATGTTAATTTTAGTAATAAGAACATGTTGAGTTATTTAAAAGTAATTTTATCTAATAGAGGCCATTATAGAGTTTATCCTTTCAGGTTATTACATGTTGACTCATTTATAGTCAAGTTTATGCATTGGTAGGTTTGAATTTTGTCTTGGTCACTACTAGAACCACTTATTATTAAAAATGTACATTTTTTTTAATTATTTTTTCAACGAATTAAGAATAATGTTATGTGACATGTCTCATTTTTTAGGTTTTGAATTACATTATGTTTTAAATTAACAAATGTTCCTTCATATAATTATAGCAATTCATCCATTAAGATTCAATTTCTTTGTCTCCTGTTGCATATTCTCAATAATTCCTTTTGGATTAACCTTGATAGAAGGTTATTACATAATAAAGAAATTTGACCTCATTGTATTGTTGTCTCTGTTAAAGAAATTTTCAATGTAAACATTGTGATTCCTTAGGTAAATGATGATGCAAAGTCGTCCTTTGAATAAAAGGGTATCTTTTATTGCTAAGGATGGGTTACAACTAGTATTGTAAGAACTTTACTTGGCATTTGTAGGTAGGGTGGGTTGTTAATTTGGAACATCATTTCTTCAAATTAACAGCTATAAACTAACCAAGTTTAATACTATTTAATGTGAATAAACAGTTAAATATATTCATAAAGAAAAAAAATAAAAAGATAAAGAATAACCACTACTTATTATTTGTGTCCTAAGTAAAGTTTATCTCACAACTAGAAACTAGTCTAATTTCAAAGGATCCACACTTATATTAAAGTGTAGAAACCTTACTGATTCTTAAAATGGAAACTAAAAAATATTTGGTGATTTTTTGTAAAAGTATTCAAAATTCTATAGTTTTTATATAGTTTCTAGAAAATTCTAGTGTTTTTTTTAGAGTAAAACAATTTTACTTTATATAACTTGGGGGAATCATTTTAGAAAAAATGGAAATCAACAAAAAAATGTTTTTAGAAAAAACATGGAAAATTAACCAGTGTGAGAAATATAACACCTAAAATTCTCCTTAACCACAACTTAATGGAGATACCCAACTACACTCATTGAAGGTTCAACTCAATCAATAAAATAAACACATAGATATAAGGAAATAACAAAACAAAAAATCAAACTATCTACAAACTAACATAAAGTGGAAAAGTATCTAACAAATGCAACTCCTACCCAATCTATCCATGGTACTACAACACCTTTGGTGGTGGAGTTATTCAATCAATCTTAGAAACCAACTTAAACAACTATGTTGAATAGTGTTTAGACTACCACAATTACTCAACAATTAGGTGAACAAATCAAACCTTTCCCCCAAGAACATATAATTCTTCCCTCACTTAAAATTAATATTTTTCACTCCCGTCTTCCTCCCTTTTCACACTAGAAAACTAAAAAAACTCTCTTTATTTCCCAATGAGTCTCATGGCCTACTCCTACTAAAGCCTATAACTAGGTTTAGGCCAAGGGTTAGGATAATTTTACATAGGTAATATGATAGGGACATACCAACCTAAACCCAACTGAGTCCTTCCCTTGAAGGTATGAGTCCACAATTATTTTTAATAATTTTTTGGGCTACTCCCAACATCTCACCTAAGTCAATGTGGATCTTGAAAATGACACACTTTCAATCATATACCCATATACCCACGTATCTATAGTTCCACAAATGACAACATTAGTATAACAATGCCTAAAAATATTAAAATCAATAATGTAATAACATATATATATATATATATATCAAAAAGTATTAAGATATTAAAACACAATGTCCTCAAACCTAATGAGTTCAATCAAAACTATCATAACATAATAATCATAGTTATCAAGTAATATGATGAACCATCTTAATTTTATGAGTTTAATGACATGACAAAATAACATGTATAATTGAATTAATTGTAAATCATAGAATGAACAATAATTTTGTGAATGTCTATTAGTAACAATGAGACCAAACAAACAAATTCTGTGAATGTCTATTAGAAACAATGAAACCAAACAAACAAATACTGTAAATACTATAATCAAGGCACTTATCAAAAAATTATATGTATAATTAAATTAATTCTAAACCATAGAATGACCCATAATTTTATGAATATCTACTAACAACAATGAAACCAAAAAATTATATATATAATTAAATTAATTATAAACCATAAAATGAATAATAATTTTGTTAATATCTATCAACAACAACCAAACCACACAACAAATAAACAACCAAAATACACAACAAAATAATGTAGATACTATGATTAAAGAAATCTAATAAGCAAATTATGATGTTACAAGTACTAATAATGTCTTTTAAAAAAATTTAGTGCCAAATGTGGGCTGGTTTTCCATGATATGAAAGTTACCAGGGATGGGATGAGCGTAGTCAAATGAAAAACATTTACATAACAAAGACATTGAACCTCACTGCATTGTCGTCTCTAGTGAGAGAAGTTTTAAATGTAAAAAGTAAATTACCTTATCCAAATGATAATGATGCAAATACATTGTTGGAAGTAATGTGTAGCCTTATTGCTTAGGATCGATTAGATTTAGTTAAACAATGTTGAGAACTATCTACCAAATGTCTGAATGCCCATTACCACATATTGGTACGATATGTGCACACTCATGTCAAAGTATGTCATCATATTATCGAGTTTGTACTTTCCACTCCCTGTCCATATGGTTGGTTTTTAATAATAACCTCATTTGTAAATATAAACTTTGTGTATTTAAATTTTAAACATAACCAAATTTAAACCATAATTTTTTTTATTTGAATCATTAATATTTAAAATTTAATGATTTGGTTGTGTTTCTATTCTTTTTCTTTAATTGTGATATTA
Source organism: Picea engelmannii (assembly GCA_009831015.1). NCBI lineage: Eukaryota > Viridiplantae > Streptophyta > Pinopsida > Pinales > Pinaceae > Picea > Picea engelmannii. The sequence goes on along the minus strand of ML785234.1, from coordinate 193,391 downwards.
TTTTTCTTTAATTTTGATATGGGATTGATACTTTTCATTCAAATTTTAATGAGAGAAAAGAAAAAAAAAAGGAGACATCTTCAGTTTAAGATAAGTTTATATTAATATATTTTAATTTTATTTTTTAATTTTAACTATGTATTTATAGACAAGAAAGCTAGCTGAGGAGGATTCTATTGGTTTTAAGGAAATCAAGCATAGTGGTTAGAAGGAATTTTAAAAGTTAAAAGTTTATGTATTTAATATCAGTTCTATTTTTGTGAATAGTAACTTAGTTAAAAGTTGAATTTTGGGTGGTTTTTATGAGGAATGATTGTTCTTTTCTTTACCAAGGTTCTATTCTCATAAATTACATGAATAGAGCTCATAATAAATTTGTTGTAATGAATTGAGATTATGTATTAGAAAGTTTTATTTAATTCAAATTGAATAGTAAGGTTATTTCTTTTTTCAGAAAAAAAAATATAACCAAAATAAAATGTACATTATTTATTAAAAATAAAAACACCAATACTAACCACCAATTAGATATTTCTCCAAAAAAAAGTTGTAATAACTTTAAAACAAAAAATTTGCTGTAATTAGTTGTAATCATTGTCTGTAATTTCAAATAATTTCATTTCATATTCATCACCAAATAAAAAAAATTCTAAAATATATTTGATATTATTTATATTAAATAATCCAATTATAGGACTAATCTAAATATTAGATATTTTTTAGTCCAAGATAATTATCATTCAAATCGTGTAATTTAATTGTTGATGAAATTGTAATTTTTCATTTTTTGAATTACAATTTTAAATGTAGAGATAGATATAGTTCTTCGGAAAACCTTTCCACCCAATCTGTGGAATCTTAACAACTACTATTTACTATTTCATTCACTCTTTCAAATTTTAACTAAATTTATAAACAAAAGTAATACTGTAAAATGGAATCCTTCAAAATTTAATTCATTCTTTCAAATTTTAATTAAATTTATAAACAAAACTGATACTGTAAAATTGAATCCTTCAAATGGGATTTGTGATATCCTTTAGCACAGACTTAAGTTAATAGTACGAAAGAGAGATAATGAAATACAAGTTTGGTTTTTTGTTTTCACATAAGATATCTCGGGTTAAGGTTTTCATTGTACGATTATTATTAATGTGACAGAGGCAATGACGCACTGAGATGGTCTTAAGCGTGGGCGAAAAGCAAGGTACTCTGTTGCTTACGTGGGGAGAGAAGCAAGTTGCTTTACAACTTGGATGTTGATTTGAAAAAAAAAGACTTCGATGTCGTTGAGAATTTTGAGCTGTTCATTTCAAGGAAAGACTTCGATGTATGGGAGAATTTGAGGTAGCTTTTAGAGGTTTAAATATTGGAATTTTCCAAAAAAAAATTCGTGTTTTTAGATGAGTTTTCAAACAGGTTAAAAATTTAGAAGAATCCATCAAATTATATAGCAGCAGTTTAAAAGTTTTGTTTTTTTATAATTTTTTTATTTTATTTTTTATTTTGTTTGAAATTAGATGATGAATGATTAGATCTGCAGATTTGAGTGGTTAGATTTGTATAATCAAAGTGTCTCAAGGGTTTTGAGTAAGCTGAATTCATTTATGCATTCAGAAATACAATTTAAACAACAGAAAATATAGATTTTGTCTAAATTCATTTATACATTCAAAAATGCAATTTAAACAACTGAAAATATAGATTTTGTCCAAATTTACATGACAGGATTCAGCGCAAAAAAACCCCAAAAATACAACATTTAACCAACCCCATATTATATATACAATCCCATCTAAATTGGTTATGATTTAAGATGATAACCGTTCAAAATTTGCGATTCATAACTAATGAACATGGTTTCCAATTATTTCAAGGTATGTTGGAAAATTAGTACAACACGCCCTTTCGAGGTACGTTGTTATATTACTACCACTCCTCCGAACTGTGGCACAGCAAATGCTAAAAACGAAATTGAAGATGTGAAAAGGTGCCATGTCACCGTAGCATTTTTTTTCACAAACTAGGCTTTCCAGAATTTTTCGTCCACATGGAAATTCATTGTCCAGGAACAACAGAACCCTCCCTGAAAATTCAAAGATTGAAGTTTCAAAACGTCAAGATGAATGTTTGAAACACAAGATGGAATTTTCTGGACAGAGACAATTACAACTGACATATGCCCAAGCTAGGAAAACCTTCCTTCAACCTTGACTTCGAGGAATCAAGAACAACTTTGTTTTCCTACCATTCAGATGTAAATGGATAAGCAGAGATGTTATTTTTCGTGGAAAAATGACTCGCCATTCCATTGTTTGTATCTGCAGCATATGAAGAGAGCAACCTCAGAAATCCTGCGCAGGGTCTCAGAAAACCCTAAATTGTAGCACTGTGTTATTGATGTTTGAAACAACATGAAACTATTGAATTGCACTCTCTAACAAGCAAACCGTTCCGTCCCACATCATCACATAATATCAATATGAACCATGTGGAAGGCCTCGGTGCGCCGATACCCATTCTCAAAACGTTTATCCAACGGAAACAGAATAAGCAAACATTCAAAACCAGTACTGCATCCTGCGAGACTATAAGCAGCGCTTTCTGCTGATGAGGCTCTTGCAGACGTCAGCCAAGGACTGCATATTGCATTTAACGATAGTATCGATGAATAAACATGTGTCCTCTTTGGTATTCCCATGTGGCACATCCACCACGTAGGATTCGATCACAATCGTTCCAGGTTCCCCATTTACAAGCCTCTCGTGCAGACTGGTGATGGATCGATAATTGCTGAGCCTGTGATCGCTCCCTACGATGCTGAAGCTCAGAATATGCTGCTCCTCGTCTAGAATGTCCAGTCGCTCAGTACTGGTGGCCGCAGGGAGCCCGGACATGACTCGGACCTCTCTTAGGCCGCCGACCTTGACCTTCGGATCTCCCTCACCCCTTATGAAACAGCTCCGGACAAACTGCTTGTAGATTTGGGGTTCGTCGAACCGCCGCACCAGCGACCACACCGTGCTCACCGGCGCCTCCACTTTCTGCACCACCACCGAGGAGCACCTCGTGAATTGTCTTCCCCCATCATCACACGAATGAGAATGGTAACGCCCCACCATCTCCTGAAGCCACTTGCCATAATCTTCTTCCTCGTGACCCGTCTTGCTAATTTGCTTCGGCCCGCCAGATGATCTAGAACTCGGCTTCTTCTTGTCAGTACGAACCGAGATAAAATCCCGAGATGATCTCCACACTTCCTGAGGCTGCGTTTCATACATCGTTGCCATCGACACGCCCTCGACCCCCCAAAATACAACACAGACAGATACAACTTCCAAATATCAAACCCGGACCTCTCACAGCACAATCGCCAGTAAAATCACGATTATTTAGTCTCAGAACCAGCTCTCACGTCTCGTAGAAACAAAAAAAGCCGAGAGAGCGCGAATTATGCCCTCCAAGAATGGACTTCTATGGGGTTTCTCGTGCTTATATAAACTTCGATCTGGCGATCTGCAAGTATGAGAGCGAAATTTGACCAAACGAGAGGCTTTAAATCTGTATCCAATCTTCGTATTGCTGTCGTTTTCAAAATCCAATATATTTACTGGAATCTTATCCTTCCATCGACATGGATATCGCCCATCCATATGTTATCATACCATCTACGGAAAGTAAACGAGTTCGATTTTCGTGACGCGCAGAGGATCAACTTGCTCAACTTGCTCTTGGTCCACAGGGATCGAGAGCTACGGTCCATATGTTTGGTTTAATTTATTGGTGCGAGCAAATGTTCAACTTGCTCAACTTGCTCTTGGTCCAGAAGGATCGAGAGCTACGCTTGGTTTAATTTATTGGTAAACCCAGCAAAATCTTGGAAATTTGTTTGGTGGTAAAGCTTTTTTGTTTCAATACTCTGCGACCTTTTTGCATGACCTAGAAACCTACCGATCGCACTTATGATGTGGTGTTTTAGAGAGTTGCACTTACGTTTGGAGGCATTTGCGCCAAGGCGAGACTTTTTACCTCCACATCACCACGATAACGTAAGCATTTTGTCATTTCGATAACTGGATACATGTAGTATAACTAGCACAGCCACATAACTTGTGGCTGAGGAACGTCGATAGGCCATAACAAGATGATGAACAATTTAACTATTTTTTTAGTATAGTATTGTATTAATTAATACATTAATCTTCATTACGCCGAAAGGTTATACCTATTGACAATGGGCACAATTAATTACCTTTTAATCTAAAATTATAATCTAATAGCTAAAAATTGAAGATGTTGGCATATTCTTAGTCGTCCTCTCAAATCAATGGATGAGATTTTAATAAATTAACTTCCGTTCATTTATAAAAACATACGTTTATGTGATTACTTTTTCACATTTACTAAATAAGATTAAAAAATTACTTACTCACCACCAGATTGCCACGTTCAATGATTAAGATTTAATTATACTTAAAACAATTCTAAATTAACAGGTGTGACTTGGAAACTTTGCATTGAAGACACTATTTGAATATTCTTTTTTCCATGATAATGAAGAGCCCGTGGAGAGAATCATAATGCGCAGAACAGTAAACAGTAATTCCAAGAGAGAATCATAATGCCCAGAACATTAAACAGTAATTCCAAAAACCATAAATGGTAAACCTAAATAAATGATCAGTAAACCTAAATTGCTCATTGTCCAAAAAAAAACTGTAAATAATAAACCTAAATCAGAAATTTAAATAGTAAACAGTAGATAAAAAGCTAATTCAATAATCAAACGTTTTGGTTGGTTTTGGTTGGATTTTGTTTCGTAAGAAACATTAAGGTTTTGCGCTCGTTTTCGGATTCAATAGAATTGGAAGATGTCGATCCCTTAGATTGTAAGGCGAACAAATCACAAGCTATATCTATCTGATAAATTCGATATCTCGATCTAAATCTAATATGATACTACTGGATTGTCAAATTATGAATTTAAATGGCCAGAAATCTTAGAACAGTGAAAATCCCATGCTTCTTCAGCAACCCACCCGGTCTCATCTTCAAAGCAAATCTTTCGTATCCTATATTTCTAGAACTCGCATTCGGTTCCAGTATGCAGACAATTTACCATGGGGCATGCTGTTCCACGAACTGGAAACTGCAACCTCTACATGACAATGAATAAAAATATTAGCATGTATGGAGATAGGTTTAAAACAAATTATATGAAATGCCAACAATTAAAGCTTAACAACACCGGACCAGAAATGGAAATGTGCGACGCAAAATTAAAACCCTATCGCTCTTCACCTTCCTGCGCTCTTCACCTGCCAGCTCCGCGCTATTCACCTGTCGGCTCTCCACCTGATATTGTTGATTAAAAATTGAAATTGAAACTCACTCAAAACGTGGCATCACAGTTCACATGCATTAAAAAAATGCTTGCCCCAATATGATACATGGAATCCGTGGCAATGGAGATGAGGTCTCGATCCGTGGAAATGAAGATGAAGCAGTTCCTGGTAATAATTTAAACGTGGCAAAAAAAAGGGTTTCCTAGAAATTAATTATTGGTAATCAACTAAACGTGAAAAAGGTTTCACCTTCTTCACCTGTGGGCTCTGCGCTTTTCACCTTTCTGCGCTCTTCACCTGTCAGCTCCTGTCAGCTCTCCAGAAACGAACGTAAAACGTGGCATCACAGTTTACATACGGATGCATTTATAAATGCAAGAAAGTTATCAGGATTAAATCTTATTCATTGAATTGTGAGTACACTAAGAATATGCTCCCATCTTTAAATGCTGGCCACAAGATTGGAATTTGTAATTAAAAGCTTCATTAACTCATCAATTCCAATAGGGGGACACCTATCGGCGTAAATGGGATCCAAGTTATGTGCTTCATTAACCATCTTGTACACAAAGGCGAATTGTGTGATAGTTGGAAATTGGATTTTTTACACAATTTTTCATCTTGAATTTTAAATTACGGTGAATAGTGGGATTGACATAATTTTCGATTGTGTAATTTAAATGGATTTGGATTACATTTTAGTGATTCATTTTAACTGTGGATTTATCATGCATGCATTGAGAGGTATCAAATTCTCCATGTGTAATTTTTTTTTCAAATTTTGTACTTAGAAATAAAGTTTGTATCTACATAGATTTAATGGCTCTTGGTGCCTAGTAGATATAGGGTCAAAATGGATCTATACCGATTCTTAAGATATATTCCATGTGTCAATAGAAGGTTGGGAATGGAATTAACTACACAGCTCCTTCACACACAACAATGCACCATTCAAATGTTTTAACCGTTAGAATTTTTTTACTTTCATTTTTTACACATATTCCACATTTAAATATTTTTTTGTTATCAACATTTTTTAAAATGCCACTTGTGAGCTCCATATTAAGCATTGGTGGAATTACACATCTCCATAATATTGGGAAGTAGAAAGCACCTATCTTTGAAATAAGAAACTTTAATTTCAATTACTTTATCTCCCTTAAGGTGGATATTGAAATATTTTATTGATGACTCATTGAAATATTTTTTTGTTATAAATAATTTTTTCAAATGTCATATGTCAACTCCATGTTGAGGAGGAAAAGAAGTACAAATCTCCCACACATTCCATTGTAGAAAGTGTTTGTTGAGGCAATAAGAAATTCCTCCATATATATGATATTAAAATATTTTACTTAATATGGAAATTCAAATAGTTTATTTATGGTCCACTTTAAATTGTGAGGTGTCAACTCCATGTTGAGCACTAATGAAATTACACAAATGCTCCTAATCATTAGGCCCACTTAGGCTGTATTTTAAATACAGTATCCAAATAACTATAGTTTACTCATTTTGAAGGTGTCCATTTATTGTTTCTTTGAGAAATGGGAATTTTCTTCCTATTTAGACCCAGGGGGTAGTGTTGGATATCCTTTATAATAAAATCAATTTTCATTACCAGATGCTTAGTTTTGGCCAATTCTTTTTTGCTTGGCCAATTCTTTCTTGCAATGTAGGGAAATGTTAATGTGATCAAGAATTTGGCAGATAGTCATGTCAATGCCACGCCGATAAATACAGATACCAAACCACGATCAACCATGATATGATTCTCACTAAGAGGAACATAAATA
>ML785234.1:154876-183743 GCA_009831015.1 Picea engelmannii | reverse complement strand
GTGCTACTTTCCTCTAATTGACAGAGTCTTGAATCCTACATCAACGACTCCCTTAAATTGACCAACACTAACTTCTTTAATTCAATATGGTAGATTTGTTGAACAATTTTAGAGTTTTCAAATAGGAACGATGACGATGACGACGACTTCCTTTCTTTCTAGCAAGAAGAGTGGTTTGTTTCTTTGTTGACAGTGGCTTCTTGAAATGGAAGATAAACTTATTTTCTGGTAGGATGATGTCGTCTCTCTCTCGGATACAGCTCAGATATGGTGTCTATTTGAAATAGAGAATACTAGTAATTTTCACACATATTCTTCTTTGATAACACTCATGAATAGTACAACGTGTCTTCAGTATTTAGCGATCACAACCATATCTAACAGGATCACGGTTGTTCTATGAAACCATAATATCTAGTCAAAGTCGTTCAATACTATCAATGACAAGACAGAGGTTGTTCTCTCAAACCCTAATATTCAATCAAAGTCGTTCACTAAAAACTAGGCTTATAAGTTATTTTTTATTATACAATAAAAATTAGAAACTCACGGTAAATTACACTTTCTTATCATAAGTCTAATATACCTGCATGCTCCTTGAACCGATATTTTGAGCTAATCCACAAGGGTAGATTCATGTCCTTAGTGGTCCTCATAATATTGGAGGACTTATTGTCGATGGCCTTGGAAGCCATAGCTGGTAATTCCATACAACTATTTTCTAATTGGTAAATTATTCTTGTGGGCTTCCATGGAGAAAGGCTCTGGTGTTCCCACAAAAGACCGCATTGTCCTTCCCAAAACCTACATGTAGTTGAACAAATGTAAACTGGATGAAGTGGTGGCTCCAAGAGGTAGCTTCATACATTTACTAGAAAAGCTAAGTATTGTCAGAGTCAAAGCAATGGCGAATAAGAAATTTATATTATTTAAATCATTTGTTTTTTCCTGAAAAATATGAAAAGAAAATTAAACACAAAAGGAGCTATTAAGTCCCATCATAATTTTTAACCGAATCATAAATTTAGAAAAGAAAATTTAAAAATTCAGAAAAGGTTTTTAATGCTTTTTAAAAATGAGGTTTAATAAATAATTTAGTAGAATTAAGGAAAAGTGAAGCTTCAACATAAAAAATTCACCCATTAATTAACCAAAATGCACCAAGTAATACAGATTTGACTACTACGTGAAAGCTATAGTCCCTAGCCAGAGGCAGGGACTAATAAGCAACAATACTTATCTTACTCAAATTATGTTCATGCCAAGTGGAAAAACCCTATGGGCTAGTGGAAAGTGTTGTGCATAAGTTTATGTCATGGTATTGATAAATGTTATTTTGATGTACATGGTATGTCTTATAGACCCTTATACCATCCATTTTCTATTCCTTTGAACTGCAATAGTGAATAAGTTGTGACTCTTGACCGAAAAATAAATGGAGCTTCCATTGGTGAACAGGGAGTTCCATTGGATTACCCATGCCTGAATTATGCTAGTTGTACCAACCACTACATATTTTAATTTCCATGAGAACATGTCAAATGATGATTTTCCAACACAAAATTTAAATAGTGTGACAACTCGTAAAAGTTATAAATGTAAGTCAAATTCACAAGACAAAATCTTGTCGGCGAGTGACAAGAGTGACCATCTTGTTGATGCATAAGTACATGTGTAGGAGTTGATGGATCACTATTCTGCTAAAAGGTATGGTTTCTTACCCTTGCTTCATTTGGATCCTCTATCATTGAGCTACTCTAGCAAGTGAGTTGTAAATTGTGACAAAAAATAAATGAAGCATCTATTGGTCAAGAACATAGTTTTGTTTGATTTTCCAAAACCATGATAATATAGTACCAACCATTATAAATTTTCCACCTTGTAAATGTGCAAAATGATTATTTTGTGAATGAAAATTTCAATAGTGTGACAAGTTGTAAATGTTGTGGGAGTCGGTCAAATTTGCAAATCAAAACACCATGGGCTAATGGCTAGAAAAATGACCTCTATGATCCATAAGTACATGCTTAGGATCTAACGTGTCATTATTTTTCTACATGGTATGTTTTTTTAATGCCAAAACATTTATGGATTTTGTTAATGAAATTTTCTAGCAAGAGAGATGCAACTTGCAACAAAAAATTATCAGAGCCTCCACTGGCTAAATGTTAGGATCTGATCCTAACCCCTCTTCATGGGTCATTAGTTAGTAGGATATGTTTTCTATGTATTAAAGGAAAACATTAGTTAATAAGGCCTAATAAATAAACTTTAAAGGAGAATAAGTCAATGTAAGAAGACCTAATCGAAGCTTCCACCTATAGAATTATCTTCCTCTAGAAGTTTCCTTAGAAGATAGAATTAGTATAAATATGAGTCGGAACCATTGGATATTTTTGTCTTGGAGATTATTGTAATAGAGATTTTCTCTGCTGGAGGTTTCCCCCTTGAAGAGGCAAGTGAACATTTCTATCATTAATAAAGATTCTATTTCTTGTGTTATTCTTGTATTATTCTAGTATTGTTCTAGATATATCATTGTTGTTCTGCCATTGCTTGCTAAATATTTATGTTCTTCATATTATATTATATCTGGAATGTTGCAAGTGGTATCAGAGCTCTTTTCTGGGAAGAACTTGTGGGGTAAATTTTTTTCTTGGTACAAATGTATTCTGACATATTTAAGCTACAAAGATATGATGTTCCGTGCATAAACCCACAATAGGGAACTCATACATGTAGGGAATACAAGTAGTACTTGAGCGCACATTGTTGGCCACCCTTGTAACCCCTATTGTTACCCCTTCGAGTGGTAGCGCATCAGAAAACACCTGTATAAGGGTCAACCTATATCTCCTGAATCCCTACATAGATAAACCTATCGACCGCCTGACTGCTATAGTGCCACCGAGAACAACACTCGGGAAGATACTCTCTAGTACCTGGGTAGTTAGGTAGTACACCTAAGGGCACGGTCTAGCCTCCTTAGTTGGTGCCCTAAGATATTGGGTTGAGTACTATAGTTGAACCCTGCACATATATCAAAGAGCTATAACATAGGGAAAACCCTTATTTGTAGAAACCTTGAATACCCTTACCCTTTGGACAACAACATCAACAGAAAAAACAAGATCTATTTTCGTGGAACTGTTTCTCCTACATTCTGGTTGCAAAATTCCTACACATTTCTTACTTTTAAACATTTGGCCATTTCGTCACTGTAGTATTATTCAAATTGGAGTATAACTCCGCAGGAGTAAAAAACAATTAATATAAAATAAAATAAAATAAAAGTTACGGGGCATGTCAGCACCCCTATTTGTAACCTAGTCCATTGCATTCCTCTCTTCATTCTTATTGCAGTGGTACCATTCACTTTTAAGCCTTTTTCTCTCTCTGTGGTCCCACCCCTTTCCGAGACACCCTTATTTGACACCTATCCCATTGGACTCCTCTCTTTGTCCTCATCACACTGGTAGATCTCATTTTTTGTTGTCTCAATTTTCGTCCTAACACCTCATCGACTACCTAGGGTGCTACCATGCCAACCACCTAAGCTCAGACCCAAGAATACTTGGACACTAGGTTTTCCAACTTACAAATGTGAATGGACTTCGTCCCCTCTACCATACAAACAAAAATCAACAACCCCTTCCCTACGACAGTCCACGCAGCCATATGTGAAGCCTTGCATCCATTCACAAAAGGTAAGCAAGTAGATCCCAATGCATATGATCCTCAACACTCCAATTATGTGCATAATCATTCCTCCTACTCCCCTTGGGGTTATCCACACTCTTTGAATAAGGTTCCCAAAGTTGACATACATAAATTTGATGGATCCAACCCAGTAGGATGGGTCTCTAAAATGAAGCAATACTTCCACCTCCATAATATTTGGGATGATGAGACCAAACTCCATGTAGGGGATTTGTACCTGGATCAAGAGTGATGGAAGTGGTGGCAGTGGCATAAGAAATGTTATCTAGGAAATCCCACTTGAAACCTTTTCACTAAAGCAGTTTGTGCATGTTTTGATAGGGAATACCATTTTTTGGGTAGACTCACCACAATGCACAAAAAAGTATCAGGTACAGATTTAATCATGACATTTGAATAGTTGGATATCTGGAATGAGGGATTATCTTATGTATTTCACCTTGACTGTTTTATCAGTTGATTAAAGGAAGTCATCCGGACTCATTTGAGCATGCAACATCCTACTACCTGGTTGCAGGAATGTCAAGTAGAAAAGGAAGTTGATACCATCCTTCAGGCCCCACCCATGAAGGCTCCAGTTCTTAACCATCCTCTCCTCAGGGCTGACCTAGCTCCTACACAAACATTGAAGGTCCAAAAAGTATCTCTAGCTAAAATGGAACAATGTCAGAAGCAAGGAATTTCCTACTATTGTGATGAAAAGTATTCACTAGGGAATAAATGTAGAGAACACAAGTTCTTCCATATTGATTCATTGACCTCATCTCCTTCTAAAGACATCTCATCATATGAGGCTTCTGACTGAGATGAGGCTCCACCAAGTGATCATTTCTAAGCTCCAGTTGTAATCCCTGTGGAACCGGGTATTATAACCCTAATTTGCACCAAACATGCTTACCTGACATCAGGCCATTTCATATGCCTTCTTTGCCAAGCCAGTACTGAACACCCCTTCTTTAAAACACCCTTTTTAAAGGCCCACGTGCCCTGCTCCATTACATCCCACGTGTACACTCTAGCTGACTCACTGCAGCCCGCGTGTACCTACAAAAGCACAAAAAAAGGAAAGTTGTTGACGAAACACACAACTTTGGGTACGTTAACTAAACCTTTCGACCATGCATGTCCGGTCATTCAACCAAATACCTAGCTCCTTCTAGCCTATAAAAGAAGGGTTAAGGGTCCCATTTGAAAGAAGGAAAATCATAGTAAAGAAACTATACCCAATTGAGCACTCCCCTTGTCCCAACCTTTAGCCTTCCTTGTGCAAAAAGAAATATAGAGCAAAGCAGTTGGAGGACTGTTGAATAGGATCCCATGACCAGTTTCGAGGGGTAGTGCTGGCCACATATTGTAAGTTTACTCTTGTGAAGATTAATACAAAAAGAAATACTTTTCCTGTCCTGCCATATCATTTGTTCGAGTTGAATGTTTATTTTATGATATTGTCACAACTAACCTAGCAATTAGTATATGAAATGCATGTTCACAGATTTTTGTTTGTTCATGTGTGAATGAAGGTCATATTTGGGAGGAGGCTGGCAATCAAAGAGCGAGTGAAAGAAAAGGGATCGACATCAAACGAAGGACTTGAGGTAGAGTTACCGAATCTCATTTACACCTTTGTAATGCATGAATGTGGGGTTTTGTGTTGGGACAATAGGAAAGAGTAGAAGCCTTTGAAATGGTCATTCTCTGCATGCATGATTAGAGCCCTTAAATGCTAAGTCCATAGGATGGATTCCCACCCACAACAAAATTAGCGACCGTACTAGGGATCTCTAGGGTTTTCAGGGAGTCATTTTTTGGGTATTTTTAAAAATTTGTTTCATTACTTATTTTTAGAGTTTCTACAAAAGTCTTGTCTAGTAGGGATTCTGGTCTTCCATACCAGTATTCCCTGCATTCTTTGCTTGGTTGCATTCTGATTTCGGGAAGTCACATAATTACACGCTGCCTGTATAAGGTCTTCCTGCGTGTACACACACCCAACCTTTACACAGCCTGTGTGGACACACTAGTTGATGAAGTGACAGTAGCGTCGTTAAGTTTAGAGTTTTTTATTTAAGAGGCAGTCATCCTCTTCCCTGTCAGAAATGATCCTTCTCAGGGGTTTTCTGAAACTCATTCTCGTCTCTGTTTTTCTAGTTTGTAGCTTAGGTACAACTTCAGATTGGTTATGTTCTATGAAATTTTCCTTGGATTGTTTTTCTTTTCTGACAAAGTAAGTTTCTGAGTCTTTAAGAGATTCTGGTTCTCAATACCAGTGGTCTCTGCCAGTGTTTGATTGCTTCTCTTTTCATTTTTTTGAAGAAGTTGTAGACGTACACCTAGCCTGCATAAGGTCTGCATGCATGTACACGTTCTCTGACCTTTTACAACTCGCATGCACACGTTGGCTATTGAACTGTTAGCGACATGCATGTTGAGAAAATTTTTGGTCAAGGAGAGGTAGTCATCCTTTTCCTTGTCAAAAGTTATACCTCTCAGGGTTCTTGGTCTTCGTCATAGCAGTCAACAACTTAGGTATGATCACAACAATAAGTTTCTTTTTCATTAAAAAGTTTTCCTAAAATTTGTTTTCTTTCATAGGGTTTTTAGACAAGTGTGAGAGTCTGTTTTCATCAATTTGTGTGTTATTGCCAGTGACTCTTTGCGATCTGTGCTTAGGCTAGAATTTTTCTTGGTCTTTACTTGTCGTCATTTTTCCTTTTTTGATTTGCGAGCATTAAATAAAAAAAAAAAAAAAATTCTTGATTTGGTTAAGTAGTTGTTGGTTTGCATTAATAACCAGGAAAAAAGTTTCGTTCATAAGTTCTTGGTTGTTTACTTAGGACAATAAGTAGCTCGTAGTCGAGCGAAATCCTATTTTGAGTTTTCTTTTCAAAGATCTTAGAAAAAAAAATTAGTTTGAAAAATTTGATGAAGAATTGTGTCAACAAGAAGTTATTTTGTTTCCATCTTTTTGTTTATTTTTCTTTCATCTCTCAAACATCATTATTTTCACTTTCATAACCTTTGACTTAATACAAGCCATAAAAAATTAATGATTAATTATAATCAACTAGACTTTATGTTTGTAGGGTCCATCAGTTAGTCTAGGCTAGAGCCTTAATTTAGGTTGGTAAGGAAACTCTTCAAGGCTGCAAAACATACATAAGAGTATGTGCTAGGGAGTGTTAAAAGTCCAGTATCATGAAATTTATCTGGGACCCCCCTCTAACACACGGGCTAATCATGAGGTCACGTGCAGAAAGGTAGCGGAGATAACCCCTCCAAAGTCGGACCAATCATATTGGAGAACACATATAGAGGGCTTGTCTTGTGATTTCATCGATTGCATTTTCCATGGAGCTTCGTGGGTCTCAAATCCATTCGAGGTCCTCAGTTGTCTTCCAGACCACTTTCTTTTGATACCCTTGATAGGTTTCGGGCTCGATACCCTACTCATTGTGGTCTACCCGACTGTCGACTGTACCTACCTGGAGATTGTTCGCGTGCTGACAACCTAGTTGCCTATCATTTTTAGAGACATACACAAGTGACTGCTGGGGTATATCGTGGTACCTAAGACAGAAATCAGGCCACTCTTTGCAGAGTATACCTGGAGGGTGCTTTTATGTTCGAGTTGGACTTGCACTGGTAAGTTTCTCTAGTGTTGGTTGTTGTAATTGTTCTTCCAACCAGTATAGTGTTTGTTTGTTTTGTCTTGTAAGGACTTTTCTCTAGTGTGTGTTTTTTTTGAACGATTAGTAAGCCCTAGTGTGTCCTTGATCTTCTCACACAGTGGAGGATCACGAGCTTCTCCAGTCACGAAGGCTTCTTGGCCTGCCACCAGTTACACTGGATCCACCCCTGCCACCACTAAGGTTAAGCTAGACCAACAAGGGTCTTTTGAAGTGACGGGGTCACAAGAAACTGTGCCCGACAAATCTCTAGAGGAACCAACTATTTCAAACCTTGGAGCGAAAGCTCTCGGTCCACCCAAAACTCCAACCACTAATCTTTTGATGACCATCATCATACAGATTTATCCTTATGGGCGCCAGACAGTGTCACACGCAACAATGGAAACAAATGTTGCCACTTCTTTTGGGAATTCTTCTATTCCCACTATGACTGTCACCACAGGGGGTGTTCCACCTCCTAGCCCACCGTCCCCGATTCGAGCCACCATGGTCTCGACTGCCTCTACCTTGAGTAGTGGTCTGATCCTGTCTTTGGTGGCGGCCACTGCTCCTTTCACACAGAGTGTGATAGTCCCTCCATTCTCATACGGGATGCCTAGGTCAGGTACAAGCCCTGTACTATCCTACTACACTTTACAAACTTTAGTTCTAGGGGCAAGGAGCTCTAACGCTCCTGTACAAGGACCCATGGGGGGCACTTCATCTCCTTTTAACGCTTTCCCTCACGGGGGAGGTCATATACCTCCTTTGTCCCCTTCGCTCGATAATTCCCACCAACAATCCACCAGGCCAAACACACACCATAGTTCATTTGGAGTAGGGAGTCAAGGACCACCTTCTCATAATATGCCAGTAGGGTCGACACCTTTTTCTTTGTTCGATGGGTTTAGTAACAATGCTTTATCGTCGGCTTCTTTCCTGACTGGGGGAAACCCCAGTTATGGCCAACCTAATCCTATGCAGGGTACTATTCCTGCACAGGGGGAAAACCCAAGAACTTCTTCTGCATCAGGACCTTGGAATTCTTGGCAAGGATCAATTCCCTCGTCAAGAATGTTGATCTGGGGAAATTCTTTTCACAACCAATGGAACCTCAGGCAAGGTGCAATACCTATGCCCATGGGATCGGCATGGGCAACCCTTCCCAAAGTCCTCTGATTGTAATGCACGCCCAACCATCTACATCCTATTTTGGGAATCAACCTATGATGTCTCCTTAAACGAAAAATCTGTACATTGGTCATGGCCATGGTTTTTACCAGAACCCCGGCCAGCAACCCAACTTTTCCTGGCAACCTGGTGCCAGTCAAAATCCAAGCCCCTTTTTAAATGGTTATCACCAACAACCCAAACTACCTTTCCTGGCAAATTTGCACTTGCCAGAATTAACAAGGTTGTTGAATGACCCTATTTGTCACGATCCGCGTTGGCCCCCTATGCCGACAAAGTTGCCTTCAGACGTACCAAAGTTTGAATCCAAGTCTAATGAAGATCCAGGAGATCATGTGACTACCGTTCACCTTTGGTGCTCATCTAATTAGTTGAAAGACGACTCCATACAGTTGCAATTGTTTCAACATAGTCTCATTGGGAGTATTGCGAAATGGTACATTGAGCTCGACCACTCAAGATACTCTTCCTTCGGTGAATTGGCTATGGCTTTCCTAAACCATTTCCAATTACCTGTGAGATACGACACTAGCACAAAATTTCTGGCCAATTTCGAACAGACAAAGGCAGACCATATCTCTGATCACATCTGAGAATGGAGATGTCGGAAGAGTTTTATTAAGGTACCAGTCCCACCAACATTCTTGCTTGAGTGGTTCCTTGATTCTTTTCTCCCACAGGTATCCAAAGATGTCATGATGTCAAGAGTGTTTTCTGAAGAAGATGCAATCATGAGAACTCAACAGCTTGAGCTAATATATATTCAGTCCGGTCTACTATACGAGATCTTGCCAGATGTGCCACGATCAATACTTGATAAAACTAGACAGAGATTTGGACCACATGTCGATGGTATTGTTGGTTCAGCACAAACAAATCCCGCTAAACAACTGACGAAACAATTGTAACAATTGTCCATACAACACACAGTGGCCAGCCCGACAACTGTTTTGGCTGTTGCCCCTACCCAAACGTTGGATGTACACAGAGTGCAATCGACAAATCTAAAGGCCACCCAAAAGCCTGATGGAAAGAAGAAATAATGTAAGAAGGGTAAGGGGATTAAGAAACCCACTAATAATTCTAGTGGGGGCAACACCAAAAAAAGGAAGTCGAGGTATCCATGTAATCTGTGTGCGAAAGACCACCCAACTCACTGATGCCATCGGCTTGCAGAGGCCCAAAGTTATTATCACAGTAGCAGCTGACTGTGTTAACAAACCCTTTTCAACATGGCCAAAATCTAACTCAAGCCTCTACAAACACTGAAGGGAGCAACCAAGGACCCCCTCCATTGTCAAACAATCCTACATCTGCGAATTTGTATATGATGAAAGGTGATGCCTATATATCCACTAGAGCACATGATTACATCAAGCCAAGCACCTCTGAGAAGGGTAAAGAAGATGAAACCCCATCTCTTCCTCTACAGACCGAGAAGACGTTGGGAGAAACCATGACACACATCCCAAAAGGTGCGTTTAAGAAAGTTTCTCACAACCCAAATGCAAGGGCCGCCTAGAACTACTCTGTGGTGGAGGATTTGTCTCAAACCCCTTATGTGATGTCTACTTTGGAAGTCCTCCAAAGTTGCCCTTCCGAGAGGAAGGTTCTGTCAACCGCTTTAGGATCCACCGAGACTTGTAATCCAGGTATGATCATGCTTGATACGACCGACTTAAAACCTCGTCTCCCTTACCATGTACCATTCTAGATAGTAGTGGCTTACACCATGAAAACTTTTAATCGGAACGTTTTTCGTACAGTGGTTGATGAGGGCGCCTCAACATGTGCAATGTATTTGGTGTGTTGGAAGGCCATTGGCTAGCCCATTTTGTCTCCATCACCTACTCTTCTTACCGCTTTCGATAGTCATTCATTCCGACCACATGGCATTATCCCCTCTTTCCCCATGCAGTTAGGAGGGAAAACTGTTTGTGTCGAGGTTTACGTGGTCAACACATCTCTCAACTACAATCTCTTATTAGGAAGGAGTTGGACCTATTCTATGCAAGAAGTAGTTGCTATAGTGTTCTGGGTCTTGTTGTTCACACGAGGGCCAGATTATGAACATTGATCAATTGTCTTTCTCCCGCCCTAACCCTTCATTGTGGGCATTTGCAGTCCCAATGATTGATAACCCTCAACCTGGCATTGTCAACATAGGGGTTGGTTTGTGCCCACCTTTTATGGGCACTTTTGATTACCCACCTCCTCAAGGCGATGTTAAGTTCGTATCTGACCACTATAAGGTTGAGGTGTTCCAAGTTACATCGTTTCGCATGACTTAATTCAATGATCCGTCGATTCTTCCTCCCCCATTGGCCACGATGGAAGGGACAGGGCACCATGGTATGTCCACGCCCTTGTCCATGGTAGAAGTAGCATACTCTTTAGTCTAGCAAGCTTCTGCCGACCCTGATCCAACTCCCGCACAAGAGTTAGATCCGATTCTGGAGCCTATTTTGGCTCAAGGTTCCCTTGTTGATACAGATTCTTTAGACTTAGTATTGCCCTTAGACGAAGCAATGATGGAAGCAATGACTAGTCTAGACAAACCTTGGGACGATCTCCATCACAAATCTTATTTCCTCCCAGAGATAAGAAGAATTGAGGTCAGGGAATTCACCTTCACTGTGACTAGAGATAGGTCTTGTCCTATTAATCCTGTGGCTACACATGTTGTTTATGTCGAGGGTAATATGGAAACCATTGCTGAAACTATAACTATAAACATCTCCAGAAACCCTGGCAGCATGGAGAATGTTTTCGTTAGAGCTGACTGCTCCCCTGAAGAGATTCAAATCTACACAGATTTATTTAAGGAATTCTGCAACATTTTTTCTTTGTCTTACGAGGAAATTCTAGGCATTGATCCAAAAATTGTTGAACACGAAATAACGACTTATCCTGACACTAAGTTGGCTCGGCAGAAGCTTCATCCAGTTAATCCTAAGAAAGTAATAGATATTAAGGTCGAACTGGAGAAACTTCTCAAGGCATGTTTTATCTACCCCGTCCATTTGACCCAATGGGTATCAAACCCCATGCCGATAATAAAAAACAGGGTATGATTCGCGTTTGTACAAGGCCTGTCCAAAAGATAATTTTCCCACACCATTTATTGGCTAGATAGTCGATGAATGTGCAGGTTGTGAGGCCATTCATTTCATGGATGGTTTCTCAGGATATAATCAGATACAAATCAAACGCGAAGACCAACACAAAACAACTTTCATTTTTCCATGGTGCACATTCACGTATCATAATATGTCGTTTGGTCTGAAAAATGTTGGCGCTACCTTTCAGTGAGCCATGTCTTTTTCTTTCCATGATCTCAAACATATCGTTGAGGCCTACTTATATGATTTAGCATCACACTCTCGTAAGAGAACTGATCATCCTACACACCTTCGACTTATCTTTGAGCGATGTCGCTACTTCCGGATTCGCTTGAATCTCAACAAATGCAGTTTTTGCGTGACGTCGGGCAGTTTGTTAGGTTTCATAGTTTCAAAAAGAGGGATCATGGTCGATCCTCTCAAGGTTGAGGCAATATTTCAGTTGCTTCCCCCATGTACAATCCTTCAGCTCCAGAGTCTACAGGGAAAAGCGAACTTTTTGCGGAGTTTCATCGCAAACTATGTCGAGATCACAAAGCGTTTTATGTGCTTACGAAAGAAAGATGTTCCTTTTCATTGGGACAATGCCGCTCAATGCTCCTTCAATGCGTTGAAACATGCCCTCACAACTTCCCCTCTGCTTCGACCACCCAACTATAACAAAGATTTCTTATTACACTTGGATGCAACAGAGTCAACCATTGGCATGGTCTTAGTTCAGGAGGATGATTTTCTCTCAGAATATGTGATCTATTACCTGAGCCGAGGCCTAGTTGGACCAGAACTCAATTATTATCAAATCAAAAAACTTGCATTGGCAGTAGTCCAGTCTATCCAACCGTTCCGTCATTATGTTTTGTTTCGCAAGACCACTGTCATTTCCATTGTCAATTTGTTTCAATACGTGTTGACATGACGGGTAATCGACGAAAAGATCAGTAGATGGATGGTCATCCTCCAGGAATTTGACTTAGATTTCTTTTCAGAAAAATCCAAAAAGTCACTGGTATTTACGGAACTTATCTCGGAACTTCCGGTCGAGTCAAGTGATGTTATGCCCAAAGAATGACCTATTCAAGGAGATATTTTTTTGATAGCATCTTCAAACCCCTGGTATGGAGATATACTTGTCTATATCCATACTTCGAAGTGCCCCGCCTCTGCTTCTCATGATGGACGTCATCGTATACATCATCAGGCCAAGAACTATCTCATCCTCGAAGACACTCTCTATTGTCGAGGTGTAGATTGCATCCTTGGCCGGTGCCTCACTCATGATGAAGTGGAAATCATGCTTAACGATTTCCATACTGGAGCATGTGGCGGACATTTGTCTAGGTTAGTAACAACCCAAAATATTTTATGACTTGGTTACTTCTGGCTGACACTAATAAAACATTGTATCACATCCATCAAGATGTGCCACCCGTGTCAGTTCTTCTCTTGGAAGATGAGGGCACATCCCACTCCCATGTTTCCTGTCATCACAGTTTTTCCCTTCTCCAAGTGGGAGATTGATTACACTACATGCAACCCTCCTTCAACAAGGGGGCACCGTTATATCATTGTAGCCTTCGACTACTTCACAAAGTGGGTCAAAGCTATGCCAACGCTTAAAGATGATGGAGAGACTTCAACTCTCTTTTTGTTTAACCATATTATAGCAAGGTTTGACGTCTCAAGATGCATTGTCATTGACCACAACAGTCACTTTCAGAACCAAATGATGACCAAGTTAACATCAAATCTTGGGTTGAGGCAAGAAAATTCGTCACCCTACTACCCTCAAGCGAATGGTCAGGTGGAAGCTGTCAATAAATCTCTTAAGACCAACCTACAATGAACGATCAATTCGACCAAGTCAAATTGGCATTTGATGTTGTACTTGTCATTATGGGCCTACCGAATGTTTGTTAAGACTGCAACCAGATTCTCACCTTTTCAACTCGTTTACGGGCTGGAAGCCGTATTTCCCATAGAATGCCAGATCCCATCTTTAAAGTTGGAAGTACAGTTATTTCCAGACACTTCACCGCTTAAAGAACATTTATTATATCTTGAGAAACTCAATGAATAATGTCATGATGCAACCTTAGCTAATGAATCTCACAAACATAAAATCAAGTGTCAATATGATTGGTCTGTTTGCCCTCAAATTTTCTCGGAAGGCGACCTTGTCCTGGTCTATGACCAAGATAAGGACCCCCTCGGGGCAGGTAAGTTCAAACCCATGTGGTTCAAACCTTTCATCATAAAAGAGGTTCTAAAAAAGGGTGCTTATTATCTGGTATATTTTGAGGGACATGCTTTGGCAAAGCCTAGAAATGGGCTCTACCTCAAGAAGTATTACTCATAGGTAGGTCACCTTGGGTAACTTTTTGTAACATATGTATAGTCTTTGTACTATTACTTTTTGGTTTCTTTTGGTTTTATGGACGTGTCATTTTTAATGTTATCTTTTGTCACTGTGGAAGATGTCAAGTGAATCAGAGGTGTTCGTTGGATACACAAATGAAGCTAGTTGGCACACTCGGAGGCTTGCCTCCACAGCTTGGGTAATTTTTACACCTCAGGGCCAGTTATTATCTTCAGGAGGTATATGTTTAGGTGACACCACAAACAATGTCGTCGAATTTAGCTCAATTATTGAGTTGCTTCATGACGCTTTGTCATTTTGTATCTCTCACCTTTGGGTCTATTTAGACACTCAGATGGTTGTGTCTCAGTTAAATAGAGTCTACCGTTTTCATGATCCTACTTTACACCGACGATTCCTTAGGGTACATCTCTTAGAATGAAGCTTTGATTATATTACATATTTTCATGTTCCTAGGATATTAAATCAAGTCACAGATACTCTAGCTAATCAAATTTTAGATTGGCATCTCGCACACATATAAGAAATACATACACATGGACATGTAAATACATTTTTAAAGGAAAATATAATCCATAAGACATAAAAAAACATAAAAATCCATATATAATATCAAAATCATCAGAGTACATAGGTGGGCGCAAGTGCCTTAATAATATGACCAGTAGCGAGTCATGGGGCTTATGCCCTAAAAAAATATACAAGTAGTGCCCTCGTCACATGAAAATTCCAACCTAACTAAGGATGGGGCATGTGGGCCCTCTTGTAATAATCAACAACGTTTTCCAAACGTCGAAAAAGCTGGACCCATGTCCGTGGCGCCCCCACTACGTGAGGCTACATAGATGGTGGAAGATCCTCAATCTCTTCCATGGGGACTGTGTGAGTGAGAGAGGTAAAATTTTTCTCTAATCATCTCATAACCCTCTCAACCTCATCGTCTGGAAGATCTCTTGCTGCTACTGGTCCCCCTGTGGCGGTGGGTGTGGCCCATGGCCGAGGACATCGCCTGTTCCTCACATAATTTGCTGGTTGCACTAGCCCCACATCTACACATAATAGACACATATATGTCAAAAGATCTGGTATAAAAAAATGATATATATAAAAAACAACATAAAAATTACATATGTTTAACAAAAAAAAAAAATGATGCAAACTTACCCATCTCTCCTTGCTCCTCGTCGGGAGGTAGCGGCATCTCAAGATCTCTTGAGAAGTCAATCCCATCATAGGGGTAATCCTCTATGACCCGGATCTATCGTGACAACCAAACAAAAAAGTTGTCATCAAAGGCCTCGGTGGTCCTTCCCCCCCCTGTCGCGGCAGTAGCACCGCCCATCTGCATAACGCGGGAAGAGAAGCTTGGTTCCCTTGTACCACCTCTTGAGGGCTTAAACTGGGCACTCTTTCAAAGAATAAAGGGCAAAGAATCGTTCCAAACCCGAATTTCCTATGATTCCACAACCGACAATCTGTTAGTTGCATTTTCATACAATCTAGCAATGTGGTGCTCCAATCAAAAATTCGTGCATTTAAGCATTCAACTGCACAATTCATTTGTGCACAGGAAGCCTGATGCAAAGCCACAAACCCAGTAATTCGCCCGACGAGAAACACTATCACTTGCAGTGATAAGTCTGAGATCTTGCTTATCAGTACTTGTGACCTCGTTCTGTCTGTACCAGCCTCACAATGGAGTCCAATCAACTCCGATATGTTGTGAGGCCCGGAAGGAAAAGTACGAAAATTGACTAGTTCCCCTCTCCTGGAGAAGCCAGTCAGAAAATATATGTCCTCTATGGTTGGAACTAGCAACTTCCCCTCTAGCATAAAGGCCTGTGCATCGGGATGTCAATAATCCATCAAGGCATTCAGTATCCTAGGTTGTGCTCGCATGAAAGGACATAGAAATTTTTTTAACAACCCACATTTCATTAATGTAGCAACAACATTCGGGTCCTCCCTAGCCAACGCACTAATATCTTCATGCTCTCTTTCCCTCCAGTGAACATATTTCCTACAAAAACCCAGTTCAGGAGGGTTAAATCTTTCTTTTTAAATTTTTTACATTAAATAAAGGGTCCACATGGGCTGTAATGCTAACAGTGGCATGTACACGCGGGTATCTTTTCCTCTGCCTACGTGTACACTCGGGCTGTCATAAGACAACTCTCGTGGACCTAGGGCCGACCTTTTAAAAGGTCGACGCCCCCCCAAAACATGAATATAAATACATAAAGAACTAATTAAATTGCAAGAGGGGGTAATAATTACTTACTTGGTCCAATCAGAAGCTCATTCCATCCATTGAATCTCCCCGAATCGAATTTCTAAATGAAGGGGTGTTTTTGGCTCCACGATAAATTTCTGTGTTATCAATGGTGATAATGAGCTACCATCTTCTATTTATAGACTTTTTGGCCTCTTTTTGTCATTTTTTTTACCCTTTTGTCATTTTTTCTAAACTAAAAATCATTTAGCATGGTTCAGGAGTTTTCTTTGGTTTTCCACGAGAATTGTTACTTTGGACATTTGGAAACTTTTTGGAGATTTTAGTCGTTTTGAAGTTCTGTTGGTAAAAAGTCAATTTTTCAACTCATTGTATTTAAGTTAGGATTCCACCTCTCCTTCCTGCATCTTGTTGTCTTTTCCTCTTTGCCATAGGATCGATCCCACCAAGTTGCGACACGAAACCATCACTGCTACTTTAGAAGTGTCATAATTTGGTGGTAGAGCCCACCCTAACATGGATTCCCTAGGTAGATCCTGGTTGCATTTTGGTGTCCATGTTGTCACTACGACTATCGGCTCAGAAGTCCTTACTAGTTTTTCCTGATTACGTGTTTGAACCTCATTCGCATAATTTCGTATCACCCTTGACCTCACCCTAGGGACTCCCAAAACTTAACGGATCTTCTTTTAAGCTCTTTTCAGACCCTCTAAATGTGAAAAGATTGTCGAGTGATCTTGTTGACCTTCACGCTAATTAAACTAAAATTTGAAGGCACGTGTGTCCGGCGGTAGTTTACCCCTTTTTTGGTCTAGATGGTCAATTGTACGAACAAAGGTATACTCTAGAAACCCTGATTATCTAGAAGAGTACCCTCAGGTATAATTTTAACCCTTTTTCATGCCCGAGGGACTAAATTTATGAAAAAGGAACCCCCACGAAGTCCATAGTTAAGATCTTTTTAGAATCCCTAAAATTGAAAAGATCGTCGAGTGACCTTATTCTTTCACACTTGTTAAAATGGTCCAGAAGATCATTCCTGACGAAGTCCATAGTTAATCTTTTTTCAAACTCCTTAAAAATGAAAAAATTGTCGAGTGATCTTGTCTTTATCACACTCATTAAAATGGTTTTGAATAGATGTCTTTTCAGTTCTAGTTTACCCCTTTTTTGAACCGACTAGACTACCTTCGAATAAGGTACCCCATCAGAGTCTCCTTTTATGTTTTTTCAGACTCTCTAAATATGAAAAATCGCCAACCTTACCTTCTCTAGGCTCGTTAAAATTACATTGAAGGACGTTACCATTGTGTGTTTTATTAATCACATTTTCATACCCACGTCTTTGGCCTAAGGTTGGCTCCATATTGATCTCAACTGAACCATTTGAAGCATTCCTTATACAAAAGTCCTGTAGCACTTTGCCTCTGCATCTTGACACCTTTGGCCCCTAGAGGATTTTTCCCGAGTGTCCTTTTCCTGTATATGTCCCTTTTCCCTAAGCATTCCTGTGTTCTGTATGCTTGGAACTAGTATGTTTGCGACACTCAATCCTCCTTTGTAACATAGAATTCTTTTATTCTTTTTCCAAAATTATTGAAAAAGACAAAAAAATCAAATATACCCCAAAAAGAGGAAGGGAAAAGTATTTTCTTTTTATTGGCAGCACAATGAGTTTCCCTTGAACAAAGAATATCCTTCTGTTTGTTCTTCAAGTTCTGGGATTTAATATGACCTTAGGAAGTTGTTCTCACTAAATAGAGCTATGTCCTCCTCCATTTGGTTATTCTTACAAACATATGGAGATTTTGTGTTGCCTCCTGCATCATAAACTTATGTCAATGCCATGCTGCCTGAGTCTCATCATTTGTCGTGCTCTTGTCCATGGGAATTTTTTACCAAGCTTGAGTCAACCCCTTTGCATTTTGTCTCTTTCCCTCATGCCTAGAAATCTCGAAATTCCAATCAAGTCTTTGTTCGAAATCAATGAAGCCTTCAATCTGATCATTAAGATTCTCTACTCCATGACCAACAAGCCATCGAAGACCTCTGGGTAGTGAAGTCATACACTCATATTACACTCCTACCTAAGTTTTGAAGATTTTGAAGTTATTGCTCGAGCTTTGAAGACCTCATATCCATCCATCATGCCTTATCAACTTCTACGAAGATGAATACTATACATGTATATCTTTTTTATTTTGAGATGCATATCCATTGTGTATTACTTACAACTACACTTTATATAGTAATATGGCATGGATCTACAGTGTATTTGATTGGTATCCATGATTTTATTTCATCTCAAGCATGGGTATGCCCACCCCGGTGAGACAATTTTTATTTTGCATATGGCACCTCTCAAATTTTGGTCCCTACGCTCACTGGTTTGGTACGTTGATAAAGATTGATAATGTATTTTGGCCATCAGATTCTATTTTGACCTCACACATTAGGGGGCATCTATTATAACCCTAATTTTCACCAGACATGCTTATCGGACATCGGGCCATTTCATATGCCTTCTTTTCCAAGCCAGTACTGAACACCTCTTCTTAAAAACACTCTTTTTAAAGGCCTGCACGCCCTGCTCCACTACAACCTGCATGTACACTCTAGCTGACTCACTATAGCCCGTGTGTACCTACAAAAGAACGAGAAAAGGAAAGTTGCTGACGGAACACACAGCTTTGGGTAAGTTAACTAAACCTTTCAGCCATGCATGGACGATCATTCTATCAAATACCTAGCTCCTTTTAGCCTATAAAAGAAGGGGTAAGGGTCCCATTTGAAAGAAGGAAAATCATAGTAAAGAAACTATACCCAATTGAGCACTCCCCTTGTCCCAACCTTTAGCCTTCCTTGTGCAAAGAGAAATATAGAGCAAAGCAGTTGGAGGACAGTTGAAGAGGAGCCCAGGACCAGTTTCGAGGAGCAGTGTCGGCCACATATTGTAAGTTTAATCTTGTGAAGATTAATAAAAAAAGGAATAATTTTCCCATCCCGCCATATCTTGTGTTTGAGTTGAATGTTTATTTTATGATATTGTCACAACTAACCCAACAATTAGTATATGAAATGCATGTTCACAACTTTTTGTTTGTTTATGTGTGCATGTAGGTCATCTTTGGGAGGAGGCTTGCAATCAAAGAGCGAGTAAAAGAAAATGGATCAACATCAAATGAAGGACTTGAGGTAGAGTTACCGAATCTCATTTACACCTTTTTATTGCATGAATGTGGGATTTTGTGTTGGGAGAACAGGAAAGAGTAGAAGCCTTTGAAATGGTAATTTTCTGCATGCATGATTAGAGCCCTTAAATGCTAAGTCGGTAGGAGGGATTCCCACCCACAACACCAGGGGAACCCATCATATCACTTCATGCACTCTCAGGTATTTCTTCCCCACATACATTGAAGTTCAAGGGATACATCATACATCGGTCAATGGTGTTGTTGATTGATAGTGGTAGAACCCATAATTTTATTCATCATAGGCTTGTTGATGAGATCCATTTTTTTTTCCGCCCTGTTTCTAATCTTCAAATCCTCATCACTAATAGTGGTACTATTCATAAGTGTGGGGGGTGTTGTGATAATGTCAAACTCCAAATGGGTAATTATACTCTAAAATCACACATGTTCTCTATTTCCATGGGTGGTTGTGATCTTGTATTAGGAGTGGAATGGTTTCACACTCTCGATCCAATCACAATGGACTATCAAGAATTATATATGAGATTCACTCAATACGCTCACTCCTATACCCTCTGAGGTCTCCAAGCAGGATCTCATGAAATTATCATCTCTCATAGGATGGAAAAACTATTGAAGAAAGGAAACCATGGTGTGATTTCTCAATTTAATGCCATGCAGGTCACTCAACAAGCCTATCAGGTAGTTCCTCCCAGCTTGTAACTCATCTTGGACAAGTACCCCAAGGTATTTGAGATTCCCACAACCTTACCTCCCTCCATGGGTGAGCATGATCAAAGAATCATTCTCCTTCCAGGTAGTCAACCCCCTTATGTACGTCCTTACATATATCTTTGTTCTAAAAAAAATTAAATAAAAAATATGATACAGGAATTACTAGGGGTGGGGATAATTTTCCCCAGTACCATCCCATATTATTCTCCAGTGATGATGGTTTTAAAGAAAGAAGGTACTTGGTGCATGTCCCCTGATTTTCATTCCCCAAATAAACTAACCATAAAATATAAGTTCCAAATCATGTCATTGATGATATGTTGGATGAAATACAAGGTGCCTTCGTATTCACCAAATTAGACCTTCGCTTAGGCTATCACCAGATCTGGATGAACGAGGTAGAGATTCTAAAGACTGCTTTCAGAACTCATGAAGGACATTATGAATTCTTGGTCGTTCCTTTTGGCCTTTACAATGCCCCATCCACCTTCCAAGGTCTCATGAATAAATTATTGAATTCTTACCTTCATAAGTTTGTATTAGTTTTCTTTGATGACATCCTCATTTACAACTGCACTTAGGATAACTACCTTTTTCATGTGGACAAAGTCCTTCATTTTCTGTAGGAAAACCAATTGTTTGTCAAAAACACCAAGTTTTCATTTGGAGCGAGTGAAGTGGAATTATTGGGACACATTATCAGTCGAGAAGGGGTAAAATTGGATGTCAAAAAGATACAATCTATGAAAGAATGACTGTGACCCAATACCTTAAAGAACCTAATAGGTTTTCCTGGTCTCATAGGATATTACCATAATTTTTTCCACCATTATGGAAAAATTTCTAAGCCATTGACGACCTTCTTAAGAAGAATGGATTCCATTGGACACTTGTTGTTGAGAAAGCCTTCAAAGAATTAAATAGGGCCATGCGCACTACTCTTTTTCTTGCAATGTCTGACTTCAACAAAACCTTTGTGGTGGAATTAGATGCTTCCGGAACTGTTATAGGTGTAGTTCTCACACAAGATGGTATACCTTTGGCCTTTACTATCCAACCGTTGAGTGGTTGCAATCTATGAATATCTACATATGAAAAAGAAATGATGGTCATTCTCCATGCAGTGCACACATGGTGGGCATATCTCTTGGGACATCGTTTTCAGATCAAAACAGATCACCATAGTCTGAATTTTTTTTTGGATCAACGATTATCCTTCCCCCCAAAAAATAAGTGGTTGAGAAAAATGTTGGGTTATGATTATGAAACTATCTATAAAAAGGGAAAATATAATATAGTATTATATGCATTATCACACCAACATGAGGAATATGACTCCCTCTTTTCCTTATCCTTACTTGTCCTTGATTGGATTGAAGAAGTATGCCAAGAGTGGTTCTCGCACCTGACTCTCTCCAAGTTAATTCAATGCCTTCAGGAGGACCCTAATCCTCACATCGACTACACTTGGAAGGAACATATTATTAGATATAAGGATCACCTGGTTCTCTCACCCTATTCAACACTCAATACACGACTCTTAAATGAGTTACACTCATCAGCTATTACAGGTCACTTAGGATTCCAAAATACATATGCTCGTGATTGTTATTATTTTTTCTAGGTAGGAATGAAGAAAAATATCCTTCACTTGCTCATATAATGTGTGGTGTGCCAACATAATAAAGGTGAAACTATCATGTCTCTAGGAACCCTATAACCCCTACCCATTCTCGCTTCTATATGGACAAAAATCTCCATGGATTTTATAGTGGGCATTCCTAAAGCTAAGAACAAGTCTGGAATTATGGTGGTGGTTGATTTCCTCTCTAAGTATTTTCATTTTTGTCCCTTACCCCGCCCTTTCACACCATCACTATTAGCACAAGTTTTCCTTGATTGGATTTTCAGGTTACATGGCATGGCCACCTCTATTGTATTTGATCGTGACCTCACTTTCACAAGCACATTTTGGAAAGAGTTGTTTAAATTGAAAGTCACCCAATTTTGCATGAGAACATCCTATCATCCCCAGTCTGACGGCCAAACATAAGTGGTCAAAAAATGTTTGGAAACCTAGTTGCAATTTTTTTCTTCAAAAAAACGAAACTAGTGGGTACAATGGCTCCCCTTGGAAGAATGGTGGTACAATGATTCCTATCATACAACCACTAAAATGACCCCATATAAAGAAGTGTATGTCCAACACCCACCTACAGTCACTACCTATCTTCTAAGCACATTAAAAGTCAAATATATTGATACAATGTTGCAAGGTCGCACAACCACCCCTTCGGCTCTGAAGGATAACCCCCACATGGCCCAAAATCGCATGAAGCAACATGCATACGAACATCAATTCAGAAAGGGTTTTTCAAGAAGGTGATTAGGTGTTTCTTAGGCTCCAAACTTACAAGAAAATATCTCTCAAATCCTAGGGACATCACAAATTGACACCCAAGTTTTATTGGCCCTACCGGATCATCAAGCATACTGGTTTAGTGGCCTACAAATTGTCCCTTCCAACTACTTCCAAAATCCATCTGGTGTTTGATGTTTCCTATCTGAAGAAAGTGGCAGGACAAAATTGTAGGGTCCAAACCATCCTTCTAGAATTAGATGACGAGGGATACCTTTGGCTCCAACCAGACGTAGTCCTCAATCACCATGAACATCAGTTGCATGGTAGAACTATCAAAGAAGTGTTGATCCAATGGAAGGACACATCACCAAAGGATGCGACCTGGGAGCCAACGTCTATACTCCAATATTTTTCTAAGACTCGGGAATGTTGTTCTAAGCAGCATATAATGAGGGAGGACTGCTGTCGAAAGTCAGCAACTCACAGAAAGTTGACACAAGATTGGGAAAATCCAAAGCTTTCCAAGTCGAGGAGGATAAAATGCTTGTGGAGGTTACCGTATCTACAATATATTGAAGAATTCCCTTTATCTAGAAGGGTGTAGAAGAAGGAATTTGAGGCTCTACAAGATCATTACAATCAAAGGAAACCACTCTAGGACTTGGAGGGAGCGTACTCAAAGAGAGAGGAATGCTCCCTTGTTTAGAAGGTATAGAATCATAAATGCTAAGGACATGGTCGAAGGACACATCACCCTTCAAAAGAAGAGTGGGATTGACCAAACATTGCATCGGCAATGTCACTTCCTTAGAATTTTCACTCTCCAATATAAGAGCGGGATTGACCAAAGATTTCATCAACATGACCACTTCTTCAACCATTGGTTGAAAAGGATGCAAGACAATAAGGTCAAGAGATGCATCACTCCCAAAAATAGGAGTGTTGTTGGTCTAAGATTACATCGACATGATCGTTGGTTGAACAGGTTGCAAGACCACATGGTCAAGAAACACATCACCCACAAAAAGAAGAGCGGTGTCAGCCAAATATTTGATCGACATGACCGCTGTATCAACCAAAGAAGGACTAGAATGTTGGAAAACCAAATATGACTTAAAACCCGAAGGGCCCCAATGAAAGGACCATGCTTCTTGTACCCTAGCAGTAGCAGGACACAAACAAGTAAGTTGATCTCCTTTACAAATCCTACAAAGGAACTTTGGCTTGCATCTTACATATCTAGGATTCTCAATTGTATGAATGCCCACAACATGAATTGCAGTGATTGGTGGCATGATCCCAACATGAATTGCAGAGGCTAGTAGACAATATCCAACATGACTTGCAGAGGTTGGTGATTAATTCCCAAGATGACTAGAAGAGGTTGGTGACGAACCTTCAACATGACTAACATAGGTTTATGATGAACCCCCAACATGGATAGCAGAGGTTGGTGATGTTTGTGTAGTGTGGGTAGAAGTGACTAGAATTATTCCCCCATCTTGACTTGCAGCAACTGGTTGCATATTTTCAACATGACTCACAGAGGTTTGTTGACCAATCCCCAACATGACTAGCAGAGGTGGGTGATAATATGCCATTATGACTTGTAGTGACTGGACTGGTGGCAATAGTTGGTTGCGAAATTTGAGACAAAGGTTCCAAAAAAGACTCGTTTTGAGAAATTGCAGGCTAGGAAGGGTTCTTGTATATACCATGGCCCTATACGACATGAAAGTATCCTCCTCCAAACTGATTCATAAAGGGTTCTAAGGGGATCATCACTGAGGAAGCCACTTGCAAAGAGAAAGTGACATGACAAGGGTTACTCGGGTGAGGATATATGTTTCCTCCAGATGAAGCAACTTCGTGAAGGGGGTTTCCCATGCTATAAAACTATCTCCCCCTGGATGAAACATTAGAGGATAGATGAAGGTTTTCCATGGGAAAAACATTCGTAGGAATCGGCATAGCGGAAGACAGATAGATTGACAAAGTGTAATAAGTAGAATGACTGCCCATTTGAGCACTTGCTCTTGGAAAAACGAAGCTAGGATTGGATCCATAGGAAGGAATATTCCAACCTCCTACCGTAAGAGTTGGTTGAGGGATATGAATCCCACCAAATGAAAAGGGAGGAAAAGGAGGCATCATGCTTCTAGACCCAAAACTAGGATTTACATAAGGTGACGAGACATAAGATGGAAAGTGTGAAGACATGTCTGGCATACCATGATAAAAAATTATTAGAGGTCCAAGGTACTGGTTGAGTATCATGATTCAGCATACCACTCGGAAATACAAAAGGATTCATCCCTATGGAATGACAAAATACCATGGGCTTGGTAACTCTAACTGTGGGAGTCACGGGGGCTCCACTAACCATAGAAATGAAAACTCATGATGCAATACAAAATCCTACAGCCAACTAATAATCAGAGAGAACACCAAAGTAAATAAAAAGGGGAAATGCACACAAATAAGATACAGTTGTTGAAAAGGGGCCTCCCTCACTAGAGTAGGTATGTCTCACCCAAGAGGGGCCTGAGACTCCCTTCAAAAGATCAAAGGTAGCCGAATCAGTTATAAGGGCCCTTGTGGGATTAACAACCAATCAGTCAGATACCCCCAGAGAAGTAATCCTCCATAAAGGTTATGTGTTTTTCAACCCTTATCTGACCCAGGGTACCTGTAGAAAAACCCCTACAAGTAACCTATGTGGCTATCTATGTCAAGCATATAAGTCACCGCGATATAGCCATTGTGCAGGCAAACAGTCGTAAGTTATGTCTATCCTATGACTAGGGTAACAAAGCCTGAAATATTGAAAGCACCGCCTCTCACATAGGTAAAGGTACTAGCAAGACCCCCATATACGAATAGATCCCCAGAAATATCTTTGATGTTAAGAAGGTATTGGAGGGATATCTCCTCAACCAACTTCGCGCGACCTCATGCTTAACTCCGGTGTGAGCGGGGCCTCCTGATGCCACCAATTATACAATGGATTTCACCACACCCTTAGTTAGACACATATGTTGAGTTTGATAGCCTTGGAGAAGTTTACTCACAAAATCCTATTCCAAGGCTCTAAATCTTAAGCTACTTTGTGGACCCTGAAAAATAAAATCATTTCTAATGAATTTTAAATTTATCAACGTTACTTTTAGTGTCTTTGTTTACTTAAAAGGTGCGGTCGTGAAATTGATGATGTTATGACTCAGCAAGTAAAAGAAATTAATATGAATATAATGCAAAGTCCTAACTTCAATTCTCAATAAATGATAAGCTTTTCAAAATGAAACTTTCAATTCAATTCTGCAATTTCAAATAATATGCAATCTTTCTATACATGTACCAATATCAATGATAAGAACCCAAAAGATCAAATGACGTCAATGCAAAATGTATGTTTTTGTATTTTCGATATAAAATAATTAAAATGAAAGGATTGAACAACAACTTGATATAAAGACCGTATTGTATGTAAACAAAGACAAACCAAGTAGAATATCAAGAAGCAAACACCCATCCCAGGATGTAAGGATGACCAATGAAAATAATGATGAGAAAGAAAAATTGCCCGAAAATTCAACCAAAGAAAGGTTTCCTATCACTATGCAGGCACTTAACAGTCATGAAAAGGACCTAAGAAGACTCAAAAACCGTCAAAACTTACCCAACAAACATAAAACTCATCATTAAGCAAAAAATGATGATGTACATGATTGTTTAAGAGAAACCCACGTATATATGCTTCTTATAGAACGACAAATCACGTATGTACACAACTCTCAGGGGAAAAAAATTGTATATGTATTGAAACACTGTCAGGTTAAGGATAAGACCAAGAAACTCAGACTCAAAATGAAAATAGGTTGTGAAGAAATCAGACGAAAAGAAACTAAAAACAAACAAGGGCAATCAAAGGAGAAAAACACTCCAAACCCTGAAAAGAAGATTCTTTCCCCAGTATGGTCGCCAATTATGTTACGAGGAAAATCACTTTGTGGCATGGGGTAAACCAAAATAGACAGAAATGGCTGCATAAATCAACTCTAATATCAATTATGCTATATAGAAAAATATGCTAACAAGGAAAGATAAGGAGCCTACCTCATCTAGACGTTCGATGAAGTCCATCGTTGAGCACTTGACTCAAAGAAATATACTTGAAAATTGTCCTCAACAACCAAGATACACAAGCATATGGTGATAATATATAAAGTTAGCACATGTAATAACATAATCCATCAATATTCATAACAAATATGCCCATGGAATAACAATTCAAATATTGGCAAGACATTAATTGCAAGACATTAATTGGATGAGAAAAGGGAACAACACTCTTAATCAAAGTTGTGACAATTTTTTCATGTAGTACCCCTCTGACTCTGAAACTGTAGTATCTAGGGGTGCCTAATAGAGTGGCGATAGTCACACCCTTATCCTCCTCATGAGGTTTCTCATCACTCGAGCCTCCCTTCGCATTTCCTTGTTGTTGTGTAACTTCCTCCTCTTCCTCTTCACTATCTGAGTACACCTCTATGTACTGTACCTTTCCCTTCCCCATGCACCTGTGTCCTTATTCCCAAGGATCTTTGCAACTAAAGACAAGATTATTTCTTCTCAACTCATTACAAGTCGCCTCATCAAAATTTTCCTTTTCGTTCCACTCTTTCTGAAAAGTTCTCTTATCTTTTTTTTTTGTGGAATGGAATGCTTGGAGAATTTTTTTGTCTTTGGGACCACATCCTACATGTCCTATGTCTTGATAATGGAAACCTATAGAGTCTCGGGTTTGAAGGATTTTACCCAACCACATTGTGGCTCAGATAAATCTTCATTGAACAACATAACTAGACTTTTCTCAAATATATCCATCATCGTGACTGCAAGCCTCTATAAATTGGTAATGTAAGCATCTCCTGTCCCAACCTCTCTGATTTGTGCCAACTCTCTAAAGTGTAATTCCATATCCTTTTTCTTAAATCGCTCCATCAACTTCAGTGTGAAGTCCACATAGGAAGTAATATTGGCATGTCCCATAGTGACCAATCCATGGTACCACCACTCATAGGCCTCTCCATATATGTGCAAAGTAGTGAATTTAATCACTTATGCCTCCATCATAGGATTGAATTGGAAATATTTTTCCAACTTCTGAACCCATGCCCTAGTTGTGCACTTGTTCAAACCATGAAAGGAAAGAATGGTTAACTTCCCAACCTTTCTCACAAGGTCCAAGTTTTGTTGACCCTTGTTGAAGTACCTTCGTCTAGTCTTGTATTTGATCATACAATAGTCCTATAATGACATGGCTTCCTAGAAATCATCACCAAGAGCTTAATACTCCCTCAATTAGTCACTAAAATATTCACCCTGTCCTTACTTTCGATGATTTCATGTATGTTGATCCCCTAAGCACTGAGGCATAAGAGGAGTGGGAATTACTCTACTGAGGAATTATTCTACTGATGATCTTAGTGCGAACATGTGTGGGAATATTATTTGTGTTACCCTCTGCATGATTCACATTGTTCCCATTGAAACCCCCATGGTTTTGGTTCCCATTATTCCCATTTGAACCCTCTGCACCATTGTTACCCCCACTGTTTTAATTTGCTTGAGTGTTGGAAATTAATGGTGTCATGAGTTGTATGAGTTGTTGATTCCCCCTAGAAAAATAATTTAACATGTGCATGGAACTGTCCTCAGGTGTCTCATTTATGTCCCCCATGTCTTCTTCTTCCACTACTTCTAGTTGACCCTCTTCTTCTGAGTGAAATATTTTCTCTTCTCCTCTATACCTTCATCTCTGGTAAGTAATGTGTGTTTCGTCCCCTAGAAGCATAAAATCACCATGTAATGTTCAGGCTGGCAGGAAAACCATCTCTAATACCACTGTAAAATCCCCACTATTTGTTTTTGGATTTGTACTCAGTTTGTAGTGTAGTCATTTCTTCAATCA
The DNA here is from genome assembly GCA_009831015.1 of Picea engelmannii. NCBI lineage: Eukaryota > Viridiplantae > Streptophyta > Pinopsida > Pinales > Pinaceae > Picea > Picea engelmannii. The sequence goes on along the minus strand of ML785234.1, from coordinate 155,167 downwards.
CCTTGTTGTATAATGTTATTGAATTTTTTCCCGTGTAGAATTTCAACAATAGTTTGAAGCCCTCTTTTGAAAATACACTTGACACACAACATATATATCTATGACAACAACTAAAATATAAAATACTTATCCCATGATGGGATTTATAGTGAAATACCAATACTAAAACTCAAAACCATTATTGCATTAACTTCTATAACAACTAATATACATTGAAAGTCTCAAAAAACAGTGCAATAACAAAATATTATGAACTTGATATATTGTTTGTGGGATTTATTTTCAATTTTT
>ML785234.1:104925-151392 GCA_009831015.1 Picea engelmannii | reverse complement strand
AGTGCACACATGGTGGGCATATCTCTTGGGACATCGTTTTCAGATCAAAACAGATCACCATAGTCTGAATTTTTTTTTGGATCAACGATTATCCTTCCCCCCAAAAAATAAGTGGTTGAGAAAAATGTTGGGTTATGATTATGAAACTATCTATAAAAAGGGAAAATATAATATAGTATTATATGCATTATCACACCAACATGAGGAATATGACTCCCTCTTTTCCTTATCCTTACTTGTCCTTGATTGGATTGAAGAAGTATGCCAAGAGTGGTTCTCGCACCTGACTCTCTCCAAGTTAATTCAATGCCTTCAGGAGGACCCTAATCCTCACATCGACTACACTTGGAAGGAACATATTATTAGATATAAGGATCACCTGGTTCTCTCACCCTATTCAACACTCAATACACGACTCTTAAATGAGTTACACTCATCAGCTATTACAGGTCACTTAGGATTCCAAAATACATATGCTCGTGATTGTTATTATTTTTTCTAGGTAGGAATGAAGAAAAATATCCTTCACTTGCTCATATAATGTGTGGTGTGCCAACATAATAAAGGTGAAACTATCATGTCTCTAGGAACCCTATAACCCCTACCCATTCTCGCTTCTATATGGACAAAAATCTCCATGGATTTTATAGTGGGCATTCCTAAAGCTAAGAACAAGTCTGGAATTATGGTGGTGGTTGATTTCCTCTCTAAGTATTTTCATTTTTGTCCCTTACCCCGCCCTTTCACACCATCACTATTAGCACAAGTTTTCCTTGATTGGATTTTCAGGTTACATGGCATGGCCACCTCTATTGTATTTGATCGTGACCTCACTTTCACAAGCACATTTTGGAAAGAGTTGTTTAAATTGAAAGTCACCCAATTTTGCATGAGAACATCCTATCATCCCCAGTCTGACGGCCAAACATAAGTGGTCAAAAAATGTTTGGAAACCTAGTTGCAATTTTTTTCTTCAAAAAAACGAAACTAGTGGGTACAATGGCTCCCCTTGGAAGAATGGTGGTACAATGATTCCTATCATACAACCACTAAAATGACCCCATATAAAGAAGTGTATGTCCAACACCCACCTACAGTCACTACCTATCTTCTAAGCACATTAAAAGTCAAATATATTGATACAATGTTGCAAGGTCGCACAACCACCCCTTCGGCTCTGAAGGATAACCCCCACATGGCCCAAAATCGCATGAAGCAACATGCATACGAACATCAATTCAGAAAGGGTTTTTCAAGAAGGTGATTAGGTGTTTCTTAGGCTCCAAACTTACAAGAAAATATCTCTCAAATCCTAGGGACATCACAAATTGACACCCAAGTTTTATTGGCCCTACCGGATCATCAAGCATACTGGTTTAGTGGCCTACAAATTGTCCCTTCCAACTACTTCCAAAATCCATCTGGTGTTTGATGTTTCCTATCTGAAGAAAGTGGCAGGACAAAATTGTAGGGTCCAAACCATCCTTCTAGAATTAGATGACGAGGGATACCTTTGGCTCCAACCAGACGTAGTCCTCAATCACCATGAACATCAGTTGCATGGTAGAACTATCAAAGAAGTGTTGATCCAATGGAAGGACACATCACCAAAGGATGCGACCTGGGAGCCAACGTCTATACTCCAATATTTTTCTAAGACTCGGGAATGTTGTTCTAAGCAGCATATAATGAGGGAGGACTGCTGTCGAAAGTCAGCAACTCACAGAAAGTTGACACAAGATTGGGAAAATCCAAAGCTTTCCAAGTCGAGGAGGATAAAATGCTTGTGGAGGTTACCGTATCTACAATATATTGAAGAATTCCCTTTATCTAGAAGGGTGTAGAAGAAGGAATTTGAGGCTCTACAAGATCATTACAATCAAAGGAAACCACTCTAGGACTTGGAGGGAGCGTACTCAAAGAGAGAGGAATGCTCCCTTGTTTAGAAGGTATAGAATCATAAATGCTAAGGACATGGTCGAAGGACACATCACCCTTCAAAAGAAGAGTGGGATTGACCAAACATTGCATCGGCAATGTCACTTCCTTAGAATTTTCACTCTCCAATATAAGAGCGGGATTGACCAAAGATTTCATCAACATGACCACTTCTTCAACCATTGGTTGAAAAGGATGCAAGACAATAAGGTCAAGAGATGCATCACTCCCAAAAATAGGAGTGTTGTTGGTCTAAGATTACATCGACATGATCGTTGGTTGAACAGGTTGCAAGACCACATGGTCAAGAAACACATCACCCACAAAAAGAAGAGCGGTGTCAGCCAAATATTTGATCGACATGACCGCTGTATCAACCAAAGAAGGACTAGAATGTTGGAAAACCAAATATGACTTAAAACCCGAAGGGCCCCAATGAAAGGACCATGCTTCTTGTACCCTAGCAGTAGCAGGACACAAACAAGTAAGTTGATCTCCTTTACAAATCCTACAAAGGAACTTTGGCTTGCATCTTACATATCTAGGATTCTCAATTGTATGAATGCCCACAACATGAATTGCAGTGATTGGTGGCATGATCCCAACATGAATTGCAGAGGCTAGTAGACAATATCCAACATGACTTGCAGAGGTTGGTGATTAATTCCCAAGATGACTAGAAGAGGTTGGTGACGAACCTTCAACATGACTAACATAGGTTTATGATGAACCCCCAACATGGATAGCAGAGGTTGGTGATGTTTGTGTAGTGTGGGTAGAAGTGACTAGAATTATTCCCCCATCTTGACTTGCAGCAACTGGTTGCATATTTTCAACATGACTCACAGAGGTTTGTTGACCAATCCCCAACATGACTAGCAGAGGTGGGTGATAATATGCCATTATGACTTGTAGTGACTGGACTGGTGGCAATAGTTGGTTGCGAAATTTGAGACAAAGGTTCCAAAAAAGACTCGTTTTGAGAAATTGCAGGCTAGGAAGGGTTCTTGTATATACCATGGCCCTATACGACATGAAAGTATCCTCCTCCAAACTGATTCATAAAGGGTTCTAAGGGGATCATCACTGAGGAAGCCACTTGCAAAGAGAAAGTGACATGACAAGGGTTACTCGGGTGAGGATATATGTTTCCTCCAGATGAAGCAACTTCGTGAAGGGGGTTTCCCATGCTATAAAACTATCTCCCCCTGGATGAAACATTAGAGGATAGATGAAGGTTTTCCATGGGAAAAACATTCGTAGGAATCGGCATAGCGGAAGACAGATAGATTGACAAAGTGTAATAAGTAGAATGACTGCCCATTTGAGCACTTGCTCTTGGAAAAACGAAGCTAGGATTGGATCCATAGGAAGGAATATTCCAACCTCCTACCGTAAGAGTTGGTTGAGGGATATGAATCCCACCAAATGAAAAGGGAGGAAAAGGAGGCATCATGCTTCTAGACCCAAAACTAGGATTTACATAAGGTGACGAGACATAAGATGGAAAGTGTGAAGACATGTCTGGCATACCATGATAAAAAATTATTAGAGGTCCAAGGTACTGGTTGAGTATCATGATTCAGCATACCACTCGGAAATACAAAAGGATTCATCCCTATGGAATGACAAAATACCATGGGCTTGGTAACTCTAACTGTGGGAGTCACGGGGGCTCCACTAACCATAGAAATGAAAACTCATGATGCAATACAAAATCCTACAGCCAACTAATAATCAGAGAGAACACCAAAGTAAATAAAAAGGGGAAATGCACACAAATAAGATACAGTTGTTGAAAAGGGGCCTCCCTCACTAGAGTAGGTATGTCTCACCCAAGAGGGGCCTGAGACTCCCTTCAAAAGATCAAAGGTAGCCGAATCAGTTATAAGGGCCCTTGTGGGATTAACAACCAATCAGTCAGATACCCCCAGAGAAGTAATCCTCCATAAAGGTTATGTGTTTTTCAACCCTTATCTGACCCAGGGTACCTGTAGAAAAACCCCTACAAGTAACCTATGTGGCTATCTATGTCAAGCATATAAGTCACCGCGATATAGCCATTGTGCAGGCAAACAGTCGTAAGTTATGTCTATCCTATGACTAGGGTAACAAAGCCTGAAATATTGAAAGCACCGCCTCTCACATAGGTAAAGGTACTAGCAAGACCCCCATATACGAATAGATCCCCAGAAATATCTTTGATGTTAAGAAGGTATTGGAGGGATATCTCCTCAACCAACTTCGCGCGACCTCATGCTTAACTCCGGTGTGAGCGGGGCCTCCTGATGCCACCAATTATACAATGGATTTCACCACACCCTTAGTTAGACACATATGTTGAGTTTGATAGCCTTGGAGAAGTTTACTCACAAAATCCTATTCCAAGGCTCTAAATCTTAAGCTACTTTGTGGACCCTGAAAAATAAAATCATTTCTAATGAATTTTAAATTTATCAACGTTACTTTTAGTGTCTTTGTTTACTTAAAAGGTGCGGTCGTGAAATTGATGATGTTATGACTCAGCAAGTAAAAGAAATTAATATGAATATAATGCAAAGTCCTAACTTCAATTCTCAATAAATGATAAGCTTTTCAAAATGAAACTTTCAATTCAATTCTGCAATTTCAAATAATATGCAATCTTTCTATACATGTACCAATATCAATGATAAGAACCCAAAAGATCAAATGACGTCAATGCAAAATGTATGTTTTTGTATTTTCGATATAAAATAATTAAAATGAAAGGATTGAACAACAACTTGATATAAAGACCGTATTGTATGTAAACAAAGACAAACCAAGTAGAATATCAAGAAGCAAACACCCATCCCAGGATGTAAGGATGACCAATGAAAATAATGATGAGAAAGAAAAATTGCCCGAAAATTCAACCAAAGAAAGGTTTCCTATCACTATGCAGGCACTTAACAGTCATGAAAAGGACCTAAGAAGACTCAAAAACCGTCAAAACTTACCCAACAAACATAAAACTCATCATTAAGCAAAAAATGATGATGTACATGATTGTTTAAGAGAAACCCACGTATATATGCTTCTTATAGAACGACAAATCACGTATGTACACAACTCTCAGGGGAAAAAAATTGTATATGTATTGAAACACTGTCAGGTTAAGGATAAGACCAAGAAACTCAGACTCAAAATGAAAATAGGTTGTGAAGAAATCAGACGAAAAGAAACTAAAAACAAACAAGGGCAATCAAAGGAGAAAAACACTCCAAACCCTGAAAAGAAGATTCTTTCCCCAGTATGGTCGCCAATTATGTTACGAGGAAAATCACTTTGTGGCATGGGGTAAACCAAAATAGACAGAAATGGCTGCATAAATCAACTCTAATATCAATTATGCTATATAGAAAAATATGCTAACAAGGAAAGATAAGGAGCCTACCTCATCTAGACGTTCGATGAAGTCCATCGTTGAGCACTTGACTCAAAGAAATATACTTGAAAATTGTCCTCAACAACCAAGATACACAAGCATATGGTGATAATATATAAAGTTAGCACATGTAATAACATAATCCATCAATATTCATAACAAATATGCCCATGGAATAACAATTCAAATATTGGCAAGACATTAATTGCAAGACATTAATTGGATGAGAAAAGGGAACAACACTCTTAATCAAAGTTGTGACAATTTTTTCATGTAGTACCCCTCTGACTCTGAAACTGTAGTATCTAGGGGTGCCTAATAGAGTGGCGATAGTCACACCCTTATCCTCCTCATGAGGTTTCTCATCACTCGAGCCTCCCTTCGCATTTCCTTGTTGTTGTGTAACTTCCTCCTCTTCCTCTTCACTATCTGAGTACACCTCTATGTACTGTACCTTTCCCTTCCCCATGCACCTGTGTCCTTATTCCCAAGGATCTTTGCAACTAAAGACAAGATTATTTCTTCTCAACTCATTACAAGTCGCCTCATCAAAATTTTCCTTTTCGTTCCACTCTTTCTGAAAAGTTCTCTTATCTTTTTTTTTTGTGGAATGGAATGCTTGGAGAATTTTTTTGTCTTTGGGACCACATCCTACATGTCCTATGTCTTGATAATGGAAACCTATAGAGTCTCGGGTTTGAAGGATTTTACCCAACCACATTGTGGCTCAGATAAATCTTCATTGAACAACATAACTAGACTTTTCTCAAATATATCCATCATCGTGACTGCAAGCCTCTATAAATTGGTAATGTAAGCATCTCCTGTCCCAACCTCTCTGATTTGTGCCAACTCTCTAAAGTGTAATTCCATATCCTTTTTCTTAAATCGCTCCATCAACTTCAGTGTGAAGTCCACATAGGAAGTAATATTGGCATGTCCCATAGTGACCAATCCATGGTACCACCACTCATAGGCCTCTCCATATATGTGCAAAGTAGTGAATTTAATCACTTATGCCTCCATCATAGGATTGAATTGGAAATATTTTTCCAACTTCTGAACCCATGCCCTAGTTGTGCACTTGTTCAAACCATGAAAGGAAAGAATGGTTAACTTCCCAACCTTTCTCACAAGGTCCAAGTTTTGTTGACCCTTGTTGAAGTACCTTCGTCTAGTCTTGTATTTGATCATACAATAGTCCTATAATGACATGGCTTCCTAGAAATCATCACCAAGAGCTTAATACTCCCTCAATTAGTCACTAAAATATTCACCCTGTCCTTACTTTCGATGATTTCATGTATGTTGATCCCCTAAGCACTGAGGCATAAGAGGAGTGGGAATTACTCTACTGAGGAATTATTCTACTGATGATCTTAGTGCGAACATGTGTGGGAATATTATTTGTGTTACCCTCTGCATGATTCACATTGTTCCCATTGAAACCCCCATGGTTTTGGTTCCCATTATTCCCATTTGAACCCTCTGCACCATTGTTACCCCCACTGTTTTAATTTGCTTGAGTGTTGGAAATTAATGGTGTCATGAGTTGTATGAGTTGTTGATTCCCCCTAGAAAAATAATTTAACATGTGCATGGAACTGTCCTCAGGTGTCTCATTTATGTCCCCCATGTCTTCTTCTTCCACTACTTCTAGTTGACCCTCTTCTTCTGAGTGAAATATTTTCTCTTCTCCTCTATACCTTCATCTCTGGTAAGTAATGTGTGTTTCGTCCCCTAGAAGCATAAAATCACCATGTAATGTTCAGGCTGGCAGGAAAACCATCTCTAATACCACTGTAAAATCCCCACTATTTGTTTTTGGATTTGTACTCAGTTTGTAGTGTAGTCATTTCTTCAATCACCTTGTTGTATAATGTTATTGAATTTTTTCCCGTGTAGAATTTCAACAATAGTTTGAAGCCCTCTTTTGAAAATACACTTGACACACAACATATATATCTATGACAACAACTAAAATATAAAATACTTATCCCATGATGGGATTTATAGTGAAATACCAATACTAAAACTCAAAACCATTATTGCATTAACTTCTATAACAACTAATATACATTGAAAGTCTCAAAAAACAGTGCAATAACAAAATATTATGAACTTGATATATTGTTTGTGGGATTTATTTTCAATTTTTTAGATGAATTTGTCTGAAGTTGACTATCAAATATGTCCACACCTCAACAGTTAATACCCACAACATGATAAGACTATGTTGTAATAGAAATTGGCTCCTTCTTCTAGAAAATGGGTTTGTCCACAAGAAATTTGATGTAGAAATAAAAAATTTGATTCTGGAAAGAGAATCACCCCCAAACATAAGTATTCTTGGTCCTTGTCTGATGTAATATGCCCGAGGAAGAAATCGTCTTTGTCCCACCTCAAAGGAGAGTGCCTAGCCACAAGGAAATGAACCTAACAAGGAGGTATCTTGGTTTCTTCAACAAACTAGGCCTCCAACTGAAGATGTCGACCCCAACTCAAACTAATTCACCCCTCTCACAACCAACTCATCAAACAAATAGATAAAACTCATCCCAATGAGATATACAACCTAGGAATAGGGGAAACATAGTCATTACACCAATAAAACTTAGCCACAAAGCTAGAACTCATCCGTCAAAACATAAACTCAACTATAATAAGAAAAATTAGCCACACTAATGAGAAAATATGTCACATATGAAGCACAGTGAAAATATCTAAATGATCTTCTCCCAATAATGATCTAAGGTGGATGGTCTCACCACTGAAACCAATCTCTATCTCTAGGGTTTTTCGTCCCAAGAGCCAAAGCCACAAGAGCTCTCTCAATTTTGTTTTAGAAAAATGCAATGCATAATGAGAAAAGGCACCCTCATTCTCCTTTATTTCCTCATTGACCATTTTCTAACCCTTTTATTCTTTCAATAAAGTAAAGTGACTTTTTTAACTCAAAGCCAATGAAAACACCTTTTTACCTAATTACTCAATGTCACCATTTCAGAAATATTACTTTCCCTCGATGACTTTAAATAATTAATAAATTCCATTTTTCTTCACTGGCTATAGCCTACAAGAATCACATAGGTTATTCTATCGATCTCATTACAATATCTCAAAAGTTGAGTTCTCTCTCAAGTTTATGAATTATTTTTGTACATAGTAATAAATGTCCAAAAATTCCATGTATGTTTAATTGTCAAGATTTCTTCACAATAATGTTAAGTTATCCTCTAAATTGACACTATGCTCCAATGTCAAACACTTTTGAAATCTATTTTAATTGAATGTCACATCTCATCGAGTTTATGCTCATTCAAGAACTTGGGAAAACTTGAAAACCCATCAAAATTCAATAACTATAAAACCTAATTCAAAAATTACTTTGATTAAGGTATCATTATGTATCCATTAAAATTAAATAAGTATATAATAATGACTATCCATATAGGAATATAATTTTAAGCGATTACTACTACTACTCCATTGATGCACTTCTTTGCAACAAAAATATTGATAATATTGAAAAACCAAAAAAATAAAAATACAATTCAAAATTCTTATAATTTCATAATGTATTCTTATAATGGTTTATAAATTACAGTCCACTTAAAACTTTTTGTAAGTCTTTCACATATCTCATAGAGCACAACTAAGACACTCATATATATATATATATATATATATATATATATATATATATATACTTTTACATTAAATATGACATTTTTCAGAGAGCACGATATAGTATAATATTTTCCATCAAACCTAAACCAATAAATATTTTTCTGTATTTTAATAAATTTTAAATTAAAGAGGAATCACGCATTACCTTATTTTTTTTAACTTTTACACTAGAACGGACATTGTTTATTTATTTAGTCAATATTATATTATTTTATTTAAATAGAAACTTTTAACTTACAAAAATCCATGTCGAGGTCCCTCGCATTGGCAACGAGTCTTAGTTGATCTCTCATCACTTCCTTTGTGCGCACAAATACCAAATATGGGAAGTTGTTGTTCTTGGCCACTTTGTTTTCGTGGATTCTCCTCCATTTGGGTAACTACTTCGATAGATAGAGAATAGAGGAAGAATGGGCAATATATATAACTTGTTCCACCACCTCCTCTTGACCACCAACCACCTTACCAAAGTGGAAAATAAACAGAAACGGTGTGAAAATCGATACAAAATGGAAATTCTAAATGAAAACAAATAGTCTAATAGGATCCCATTGATCAAGAACCACCAAGGAGTGGTCTTTCTGACCTTTAGTTTGTGAGGAAAGAAATAATATTTAATGGAGATGATTTTTCCTAATTTGTATCTGAAGAAATGAAATTGTCATAGGATGTATACATAGTTTTTTCTCAGATTTGGATCAAGAAAAGAAGCGTGGTAAGATTTCTTTCCCAGAACCTGGAAAGTAAGATCGTTTGAAGTTCTAGATGCACATCCCATTAGAGTAGATAGTAGTCTGTTACCCAAAAAAGTTAAAACTATTTAACTTTATGGAAAAGAAATGTATAATAACACAAATCGATCATATAAGTGTCAACCTCCATCGAAAGAACCTTTAAATGTCCTTCTAGTTTTCTGAGATAGCTAATTCCACACGTTTAATGATAATGCAACCAACACGAGTACGTATCCTAAACTTCTGGGTAAGTAGATGGACTCTTTTTGGGCCATAAATTTGATTATGAATTACTTATAAATTTAGGACATTAATAGGACGGGATGAGAGTATAGGTTGTGGAATCTAATTATGTTCATGTTTCATAGGTCTTTGTTTTCAGGAGTGTTTATATTCCATGAAGACTGTACACCCAATATTTCATGAAGACTGTACACCCCTCCATGCATGGAGGTTGTAGGGGATTTCCTTCTTGGGAGGTCCACGCAAGCTTTTATGAGGAAATTGTATTGTGACTGTGTATCATTACGAATATTGTATTCTGAGAGAGGAGACTTTGAGAGAAAAAAGAAAAAATTACATGTGTTGTAAGTTGTATCCCTTCATTTTTCTCGATAATTAAAATGAAGGACCTGTATCTGATATTTTTTTTCTAACATAGAACGCATCAAGATCGGAGTGACCCGGTTTACGCAATTTTAAATCCATCCAAATCATGGAAAAAATCAATCAAAATGTGTTATAAAATTCGCACAGGTCAAGAGAAATTTCATATAGGGTGTCTGCCAATATTTTAATTTGACTCTAAAAGGCTTACACAAAAATGAGCGAACTATTTGAAATTCCAAATAACCATCGATTTCAACGCACCTTGAAGACCGCTCCAAATCCTCCTTGACCGAGTTTACTCGTTGGATGGAAGTTCTTCGTTGCACCTTTAAGTACACGGTAAGGGAAGATTCAGATCATCTGACATGAAAACCTTTGAATCTCTTCTATTACATGAAAACCGTGGTGAAATCGGCACTATAGTTGTAATACAAGTTTAGAACATCTAAACTAGAAAATGTGCTCACCTCCCCGCTTCTTCACCTGTCTTTTCCTTCGAATATATATTCCCACAAACACAACCAGTACCGTAGATAGTGACACACTACTCATTCCGATCAGTATATATCGGAGGAGACCTTCTTATTAACAACAATATACGCCTATCACAACTCCAACATATTGGTTTATACTACCAAAACACCATCTAAAACTGGTCTGATCTCAAAGCAAGAATGCATTGAGTCTAAAATAGTAATGTACTGAATATGAACAAGTTTATCTAAACTTGTGTTTGATTGCGCTGAGAGAAGCTAGGTCCTCTATAGCCAAGGCGGGTGGGGAGAGCTTCAACAATTACTTACATGTAATGCAAATTTTAAAAATAAAAAATAAAAAAATCTACATCTTATTTCTCATAATTACCATATCATAAAAATAACTTTGAATTTTGACTAGCTCGCGTATGAAATGAAAATGAGTGTTAATGTGTTTGCTTTTCTTATGAAACACATGATTTTTGGATAGAGAAATTGCTGAAGTATTGTCACAGAAAATAGGAGTTGGATCATTTTCTGTATGTGACATATCTTTCAATATTCTTCTCAGCCACACAGCTTGACAAGAAGCTGAGGTAGCAGTGACATACTCTGCCTCTGCAGAAGATATTGAAACAATTGGTTGCTTCTTTGATGCCCATGAGATTAGGTTCGAGCCTAGGTGAAAAACATGTCCAGATGTGATTTTCCTGTCATCTAGGCTGCCTGCAAAATCACTGTCTGTGTAACCAGAAAGTTGATTACTATTAGATTTAGTGTACCATAAGGCGAAATTGAGAGTTCCTGCAACATATCTCAAAATTCGTTTCGCCATTTTCCAATGAGAATCTTTGGGGGATTCCATGAATCTGGAAACAAGGTTGGTTGCATACATAATGTCAGGCCTAGTTGCTGTAAGATACAACAAACTGCCTACTAAACTTTTGTATAGAGTAGAGTCCACTGTAGGACCTTCATCATTCTTGCTCAATTTTGTGCCTAGGGGTATAGGGGTTTCTGTTGGAATGCATTCTTCCATACGAAATCTTTTGATGATGTCTGCTGCATACTTTTGCTGACAGACAAAAATGCCTTTGGTTGATTGATTAACCTCAATCCCTAAAAAATATTTCATGTTGCCAAGATCTGTCATCTCAAACTCAGATTGCATGGCATGTTTAAAATCTGTTAACTCAAGATTTCCCATATAGGTCATGTCATCAACATATAAAAATACAATCAAAATTTTACCGTGCTGATCTTTTTTGGTGTAAAGAGTTGGCTCATTTTGGCTTCTGCTGAAACCACTTTTGATCAGATAAGTGTCAATTCTGTTGTACCAAGCTCTTGGAGCTTTCTTTAATCCATACAAGGCTTTCTTCAACCGATATACTTTGGTTGGGTGCTCTTGGACTTCAAATCCAGGTGGTTGATCGACATAAAATTCTTCTTCTAAGAAACCATTCAGGAATGTTGACTTGACATCCATCTTGTATACTTTCCATTTGTGTTGAGCTGCTATGGCCAATAGAGTCCTTAGAGTGTCTAATCTTGCTACTGGAACAAAATTTTCACCATAATCAGTACCAAGTTGTTGTGAGAATCCTTTGGCAACAAGGCTTGCCTTGTGTTTTTCGATCTGCCCTTTTTCATTGAGTTTAGTTTTGTAAACCCACTTGACACCAATACTCTTCTTGTGACTTGGAAAATCAACAAGATCCCATGTCTTGTTCTTCTCAATGGAGTCAATTTATTGGTTCATGGCTTGAACCCAATGTGGCTCCTTAGCTGCTTCCTTAAAATATGTAGGTTGACATGACATTAAAGCAAAAAGATTGTGTTGTTCAAAGTCATCCAACTACTGATGGATTTCTCTCAAACTTTGAGTTCTCTGATTTTGTGGTTCAGAGAATGATTCTCTGCTGGAAGTTGAGTTATCCTGAGAATTTTCAGGTTGCCTTTGTGCCTACAATCTTGGAAGAATAGTTTGAGGTACTTGCTGTCCTGAATTTTCTGCATTTTCAGAACTTGGCAACAATGGATTTTGACTGTCCATCTGCTGATTTTCTGAATCATTCCAGAATTGATTTTCCAGAAATTTTACATCTTTGCTGAGAATTAGTTTCTTGGTGATTGGATTGTAAATCCTATAAGCTATAGATGTTTCACTATATCTAATGAAAATACATTTCCCACTTCTATCATCAAGTTTCTTAATTCGGAAGGTATGTGAGCGTATGCTATGCATCTGAATGTCCTTAGATGCGCTACATTGAGCTTTGTCCTACTCCATGTTTCTTGAGGAACTTTCATCTTTAGACTGGTGGTTGGAGATCTATTCAAGAGATAAACTGAGCATGCTACTGCTTCAGCCCAAAAAGTATTTGACAAACTTTTCTCTTTAAGAAGTGTTCTTTCCATATTCATTATTATCTGATTTTTCCTTTCAGCCACTCCATTCTGTTGTGGAGTATACCTGGTTGTTGTTTGCATGATAATGCCTTGTGATTTGCATAAATTTGCAAATTCTCTGGAGTTGTATTCTCCTCCTCCATATGACCTGAGTGCTTTGATATATTTGCCACTCTGTTTTTCAACTTCTGCCTTGAATTCTTTGAATTTTGCAAATGTTTCAGACTTGTGTCTGAGAAAATAGATCCATATTTTTCTGTTGAAATCATCAATAAACGTTAGAAAGTAAAAGCTACCACCTATTGACTCTGTTTGCATTGGTCCACATAGGTCGGTGTGAACAAGTTCAAGATGTTGTTTGTCTTGATTGGAAGACTGTGGAAAACTAGTTCTCTTATGTTTTCCAAGTATGCAAGACTCACATGAGGGAATTTTCTCTTTAAAGATAGGAAGACCTTTGACCATGGAGTTCTTCTGTAGAAGACTTAGACTCTTAAATGGTACAGATGTCCAAATCGTGTATGCCAAACCATTGTTTCATTCACGGTAGATGCACTCTGTGCATATGGTTGAATCAGATTTGCAGTTCTGAGTGTAAGGGGAAACATCTTATTCAGAGTCATATGGATTTCAGAAATCAATTTTCTGCTGGGGTTTTTGTCATATATTTTGCAAGATGCTCCCTCAAAAAGTACCTTATAGCCATGTTCAATGAGCTATCCTACACTTAGCAAATTATGTTTCAGATCTAGAACATGATAGACATTGTTTATGTCTTTCTTGACATTTTGTTTAGTAAGAATAGGAACAGTTCCTTTTCCTTGAACCTTGACTAAGTAATCATTTCCAAGTGTAATATCAGATGAGATTGAAGAATCAATGCATGAAAGTAAATCTTTGTTACCTGTCATGTGATTGCTGCATCCACTGTCTAGCAACCAGAGATATTTAGGTTGTTGTTCAGTCTTGTGGCATGAAAGAAACATACCTCTTGAGTTTTATCCCGTATGATTTGACACATGAGCTCTGCCTGAGAGTTGATCTGCTTGCTTCTTCCTGCATTCAGATTCATAGTGCCCATACTTTTTGCAGTAATAGCATTGTATGCTTGTTTTGTCATTTGACCTTCTCCCTCTGCCTCTTTGAGGCTAGAAAGTCTGATGTTGATTTTGTTGTTGTTGCCTTTGACCTTGGAAATTTTGATTCGGATACTGTTGTCTGTTACCTCCACTGGAGTGAGGGTTACCTTGATTGCTCTCTCTTCCTTGGTGACCTCTGCTTCTTCCTCTACCCCTCTCTCCACTGAAGGAGAATTGAGTATTGAAAGCATTGGAGATTGACTCATCTGTGAGGTGCAGTCTAGTCTCATGTGTCACCAGAGAACCAATTAATTCATTTGTTGAAAAACTTGACAGATCCTTGGATTCAAGGATTGTTGTTACAACCATTTTGAATTTCTTTGGTAAACTTCTGAGTATTTTCTCAACAATGCGTTGATCAGTGATGGTTTCACCAGTCAATTTGATCTGGTTCACAATGCCCATGACTCTGGTCATGAACTGATTCACATTTTCGGACTCTGTCATTCTTAGAGTCTCGAATTGCATTCTCAAGGTCTGCAGTTTAATTGTTTTGACCCTGTCATTTCCTTGGTAGGAAGATTTAAGGATGTCCCAGGCCTGTTTTGAAGTACCAGCGCCTATGATTTTTGAGAAAATCGAGTCATCCACAGAATTTTGAATCCAAAATTTATCTTTATTTTCTCTGTTTCTTTGTGTTGCCTGAGCAATTTTCTGCTGATTAGTCAAGGCAGACAGTTCTGCTGGATCTGGTTCCACATATCCATGATCCACTGGATCCTAGCACTCTTGTTCTTGCAAGAAGGATTTCATCCAAGGAGACCAGAACTCATAGTTCTTTCCAAGAAGAATCGGACCCTGAGTTGGTCCTAAATTGCTAGACGACGCCATATATATATATATATTTAAAGAATTTGAACAAAAAAGAAACAAAACTCTTACTTACCTGTCTCCTGCGTATAATTTGCAGTGACTTCAGAACTCTGCGTTCAAGATTTCGCGAGTTTTTGGCTTCGCGATTCTGACGTCGGGACTTCGTTATACGAGTCCTCCGATCTCTTGTCTCTCCAACTTCCGATCGCCGAAACACCGATTTTCCGTTGGGAGCTTATTGGCCTTAGTCACTATGCAATGTGACCACGCGCCTTGATGTTAAAGCACTACGGGCTTTTCCGGTTCTTTGTCTTTCAATTTGCCGAAATGCCGAGATTTTCCTTTGGACAATTCAACGGTCAAGATCTTCCTGTGATCTGACGGCCCAGATATTATGACCAGAACTCATAAGACCGCAGTCAAACCTCTCATCAGGATTCAGGGTTTCGAAGGTCGAAATGCATTGGACCTCTTGTCCACGGAATCCCCGATTTCCCGATTCTCGATTTTACGATGGATGACTTTTCCTTTCGGGAAATTTTCCGATTGCTTTGATCTCCGCCACGCGTCCTCCTATATTGGATGGTCTTGAATTCTCCTCATGAATTCATGATTTGACATGTTCCATATGTCTCGTCTCTAGGATCCGTGAAACGCCGAACCCCGGTGTGCCGATTGGTTCTCCCGATCTCGCCCACGTGTCTCCTCAAAATGGACAGCTTAGATCATTTACGGGGTTTTCACCATAAAGAAACCTGATCCCTTGTCCTCAGGATTCGCGAGTTAACGAATCTCGATGTGCCGATGGACTCTCCCCTTTCGAGACTTTTCGGAGCCCTCGGATTTATGCCACGCGTCCCCTCAAGATGGATGGTCCTCGTTGTTTCGCGATTTCGCGACTTGCGACTCCAAATTCCTTGTCAACTAAGAGCCCCAATTACCAAGATGCCGACGGTTTCCTCGATGTCCGCCACGTGTCCAAACAAATGGACGACTGTGATCTTATTGCTATTTCGTGAATCGCGATTTCGCGACTTTCACCGTGTAGTGTCTTTCGTCAACAAGACCTTCAATATCCCGAACTTCGAAATGCCGATGGAGTGATGGCTTGGATCTGCTGCCACCTATCCTCTGAGATGGATGACTCACAATCCTCTCGGGATTTCGCGATACCTGATGTCGGGATTTCGCGTATCGGGGTTTTGGAGAGCAGTCTCCTTCGCTCGTCCAACTCCCGATCCTTGATTTTGCAATGGGATAATATCGACGGCTCACGATCTATCTCGATCCAACGGTCCAGAATGACTCGTGATTTCGCAATTCGTGAATTCTCACGCCAGTTTTCTGACCTTTACACCTTGCGAGTCAGCAAAATGCCGAGATCTCGCCACGTGTTTCTTGATGGACGGTCCAGATGATGTCGGGATTTCGCGACTTCACAAGTCAAAATTTCTCCAGTGCACTTCAGAGGACTAAACCTCGTGCACTTTCTCACTGATCCAACAGCTGTCAGGCCTCTACGCAAGATCTAACGGCTGAAATTCTTTTGTCTTTTCTGTGCTCTCCTCGTCCCTTTTGAACTGGATTTCCGCCTCGGATCTGTTCGTAGGATAAATCTTACGGCCGTGACGGTTGTTCTTTGAACTTGAGACGCGTTCTTTACTGCCTTTGCAAGGATTTTCTTCTGCGGAAGATAAATTCGTGAATCTTGCAAGGATTTGAAAGAATTTCACGAGTTCTTTGTTCTCTGCTGCAATCTTTGACAGATTTGAGAGAATTCTCGTAAATCTTTAAACGATTCTGCCTTCTGCAACAATCTTTCACAAATTTGAGCGAATTCTGTGAAATCTTCAACGTTTCTACCTTTTGAATCTCTTCTTCGTGAATTCTTTGATGATTCTTGAAAATTACAAGAATCTTTAAAGTTTCTTCTTCTGCACTCTCTTCTTCCTCGATCTTTCAAGCGTTGTACGCTCTGCAACCTCGCATGAGCTTCTTATGCTGATCTTTTGAGCGTATGAGCAGATAGCTTCCTCGTGGAAGTTTCCTGCGAGGATTTTTCAAGAGTATGATAGACAGCTCTCCAAGCCTTGTGAAAAGTCTGTGTCGAATGCTCTCAAGATCCGTTAAGCTCTGCGCTATTTGAGGATCGTGTTGCTCTCCAGCCCGTGTGAAGAGGCTTACTGCTGAAGCTCTGATACCATGATAAATTGTGAAGCAAGAAATGCAGAGAGAAAGAATAGAACAGAAAACAATATATTAGAATGTATGAAGAAGAGTACAATGAGAAGTAAATCTGAAGAAGTACTATGCAATGGGAAAATAGCTGAGCTAAATAGGCTCAAGCAAATCAAGAATAGAAAGTACATGGCGAGGACAGCTAGCAGTGTATAGTCAGACTGTTGAGGTTACATTATATTTAACATAATTAAGATCGATGTATACATAAAACATCTGTTGAGGTTACATTATATTTAACATAATTAAGATCGATGTATACATAAAACATCTCTTCTCACCCGGTTGTAGAGAACCTTGCTTCTCTCCCGACCGTAGAGCTCTTAGCTTTTCGTGGGGTTCTATTAACATTATTGTCAATAAGAAAAAGCTAAAATATTTTCAGGATTCCAACCACCGTAGAGCTCTTAGCTTTTCGTTGGGTTCTATTAACATTATTGTCAATAAGAAAAAGCTAAAATATTTTCAGGATTCCAACCATTATAAATATAAATTATCAATAAAAAAAAAGCTAATATTTTTAGGATTCCAACTATTATAAATATAAATTATACCTGTTCCAGAAGATTTTATGAGATGTAGATCAATTGCAATATACACACGAACAAATCAATGTCAATCGAGTATGATTGCTTCTGAAATTTAACTGTTATAGCTTTTTAATAGATTCTAAAATTTCTTATGAGCCACTCACGTGGAGGAAAACACAGGACTGGGTATATGCATACAACGGCCGCCGCCTTACTGACTGGTATTGAAGACAACCGCCCAGATTTGCTAGTCTACATATTTGGTAGTGAATAGTACGAAAGAGAGATAATGAAATACAAGTTTTTTTATTTTTTTTTTAAGTTCGGTTTTTTGTTTTAGCATTAGATATTGGATTAGGTTAATTGAGTAGTAATGAGATTTTAAATTTCTTGTTAATTCGGAATTTTGGTCGATTTTCTGATAATTTGATAATTTGAATTGGTTTAAAATGGAATAAAAATTTTAGATATAATTTTAAAATATATGGAACTTTGATCTTGCCAAACTCAGATTATCACTGAAAATCCAACCGGATTAAAACTACTGGTTTTTTTGCTGCTCGTGACTTAACCTCGGGGGTACGGTTTTTTAAATTTTACGATGATTATTAATGTGACAGAAGCAATGACGCACTGCGAACGGAGATGGTCTTAAGCGTGGGCGAAACACAAGGTAATATGTTGCTTACGTGGGGAAAGAAGCAACTTGCTGATGTTGATTTCAAAAAAAAGACTTCGATGTCGTTGATAATTTTCAGCTTGAGCTGTTCATTTCAAGGAAAGACATTGATGTATGGGAGAATTTGAGGTAGGTTTGAGAGGTCATTCTAAGAAAGGTAAATTTAAATGTGAAAAGTCATTCACTGAAAACCAAAGCCAATTGGTCACGAGTAGTTTAAATATTGGAATTTAAAAAAAAAATTCCTTTTGTTTGTGGATGAGTTTTCAAATCACATTAAATATTTAAAACAATCAATAGAATTATATAATGTTATTAATTAAAAAAAATTAAAGATTTTTCAAGTTGCTCGATCCATGTAAATTAGTTATGGTTTAAGATGATAATAGATCAAATTTTGAGATTCATAAGTAATAAATATGTTTGTTTATTATTTCATGGTATATTGGAAGATTAATGTAGCCGTGTAGAGGGACTATAGGGATTGATAATTGGTTGACTTCATATTAGTTTGTTCTTTGATTTTTATATAATAAAAAATACAGTATGTGTCATGATCTGATTGGGATTGGAGGTCTTATTGCCAGCTTTGCTATTTCCAATGTTTGATATGTTAGCATATCCAAAGTTTTTTTTATCATATACGGTTTGATATGTTAGCATATCCAAAGTTTTTTGATCATATACGGTCTTTCTGAGTTGTTATTTTTTTCTTGAAATGTTTGGATATCCAAAGTTTTGAAGATAGATAGCGAGTTTTTTATAAGTTGACTTCATATTAGTTTTTCATTTGATTAAGTTTTTTTTTGGTACTAATTTTTTATTATTATTGTTATAAATGTTTATTGGTACTAGTTTTTTATTTATTATTGTTATAAATGTTTTTTTTTCATACGTAAGAGACTTGCCACACTGCATTATTTCTTAAATCTTTACATACCAGTTCTGACCTAAATGTTTACCTAACAGGCTTTACAGCATTAAATGTTTACTTAACAGACCTGTTACAATACATTTTCTTCCATTTTTTTTTTATATGCAATGTTCTCTGCAGTCAATGTGGGCAATATTGTTCTTCAGCGGCATTGTTGGTTCACCGGTTCATGCTTGCTTCTTGCATGTTCATTGATTTCTTATTTGTCTGTTATTGTTGTTCTTGTTTGCCTATTGGTCTTGTTGTAGTTTGCATGCTCGGGGTTCTGCAACCGCAATTGGAACTTCCCTTTTGTCGTTCCCCATTGAGGGGCGGGTTTGGGTGTCATGTTTATTTTCACTTGGTATTTGCAGTTTGTAGGTGGGAACTTTGACTACTGGGGATGGTTGAGTCAAAATCCTCTTGCAAAACATCTTTGTATGTGAAGAGAAAATACAATTTCCTTTTGCGATCCGTCATTGTTGTTGTGATGGAGGTAGGTTCTGTGTCGAACATTGTCCTTATGTCGTTCTCTATTGACGGGGGGGTTTGGGTGTCGTGATTAGCTTTGCTTGCTATCTAAAATTTGCATGTGAGAAATTTGACTGTTGGGGATGCCTCGGTCAAAATCCTCTTACAGAACATCTTTGTATGTGAGGAGAAAATACGATTCCCTTTTCCTATGCGTCACTATGGCTGTGATGGAGGTGGGTTCTGTGTGGAACATTGTCCTTCTGTTGTTCCCTGTTGACTGCCGGTTTTGGGTGTCATGATTAGCTTCACTTGCTATCTACAGTTTGCAGGTGGGAAATTTGACTGTCAGGGATGCCCGAGTTGAAATCCTCTTGCAGAACATCTTTTTATGTCAGGTGAAAATACGATTCCATTTTCCTATGTGTGATTGTGGCTGTGATGGAGGTATTTTTTGGGTCGAACATTGGCGATCAAGAACAAGACGAAGACAACATTATAGTCTCGCTTCTCTGGTCATAATAGTCATATACAAAGATGGACTGCAAGAGGATTTTGATCACTCCCAGTATTGAAAAATGCTAACCGTGAAAACCACACCTTTCTTAATTGTTTGCATAGTGGAAGGCCTTTGGACGGTCGTGGCAGCTTTGAATTTTACTTGGCAGGTCTCACAGCCTGAAATATTTGGTTAACAAATGTGTTACAATAAATTTTCCTTCGAATTTTTTGATACAATCTTGTGTACAGTGAATTTGGCAAATATTATTCTTCATCGGTATTCCTGGTCGGTTGGTTGGTGCTTGCTTATTTGTTCATTGGATGTTGCTTATTATTGTCTGATTCAACTTTGCAGGTGTAACTCCCTGTTTCCCCCAGTCTGTAAATATAACTATATGGGCCGAGGAACTATGGAAAACTTAAAAGTGTGAATAATTGATTTGATGGACCTTGTGTAGAAGGTCGATAAATGTAAATTCTGATTATTTTAATAAAAACATGTTACGTATGGCATGATTGATGAAAGAGGGGATGTGCTAAGAGAGAGACCACGATTTATAATGAAAATGTGGCGGAGGGAACCCGGAAAGGTTGCGTTAACCTCCATTGAACCAGTACCATGCTGGAATTAATTTTCTCAGATCAGAACAACCCTCTGAACACAAATGAATTCTTGTCAGGCTGGTAGGTGGGAAGGCCTGTTCAAGAGTTAATGATGGATGGGGAAGACTGCCCATCGATAAGGATTTAATACCCGACCACAGACTGGGGGATTCGAGCCACACAAAATATTTCCAAGGAAGGAAAGTAGGGAAACGTGGTGGATAGGGGGAGACCCGCGAAGAATGTAGATATGGGAGGAGAGCTCTCGGGTCCGAGGGAGGATTGAAAATGAAAAGTGAGTTCTGATCATGGAGAATAGAGACTAAGTCAGGAGAAGGAGAGTAACCTTCGTCCTCGTCTATTCCTATATAGGGAGAAAGAGAGTAACCTTCGTCCTGAACTTTCGTTGAGATGGAAGCAAGAGATTGAATCTCAAAGTATTTTGGCCAAAGCTCGGGGGTGGCCAGTGATAAATCCATTGGGAGTGACTGAGGCTATTGTTGGGTGGAAATGAGCACCCCTCTCAACAGTCGCATCACACCTTGTGGTTCTGATAAGTGTTTTATGCCTTGTATTTTGAATTGAAAATCATGGATGCATGCTTGTGTTTATATGCTCATAAATGGTTTCTGTATAGAAGTGATTGCCTTTAGTTTTGGATTGGAAATAATGGATGCATGTTTACACTTATATGTCCATAATCGATTTATGTATAGAATTAATAAGTCCATAATATAAGTCTATTCCCTTGAGAATCGTCCCATCGACTTGATTCTTTTTATTTCTGGTTTAATTTCTCAAAAGAACCTCTCCCAGGGAATTACCTCACATCCCAGAGTCGAAGCAAGTTCCTTGAAATGGCTACCGTTGCAGTAAATTCACACGTTTACCTTACCCTATTTCAGAATTCATAGCTTGACGAATTAGGAAGGCACTTCATTTAGGCCAGTAGTCTAAGGGACTTTGAACCGTACCCGAGCCCTTATCTAGAAGCTCGACTGAGAGTAGGGATAGTTACCCAAGAATCATTTGAAGGTTCACATGACTTGGATCTAGGAATCCTGTGCAAGAAGGAGTTAATTTTGAAGGTTTTAGAACCTTGGGAGCTCGAAGCTCCGAGGGGTTGAATTTCGTTGCCTAAGTTTAAGAAGGATAATGAGTTTCAAATATCGAAAGGGAATATCCTTTCGTTTGGAAGACGGATGGACGAGATCCTTTTAGAAGCATCTGAGGCCTGTCATGACCATTAGATTTGAAGACAGAGTGCTGGTGTTAATGCCTCGATTCCTTCAGTCTTCACAAGTAGCAATCAAATTTGACCGTAGATCCAAGGATCTATCAAGACCCTCCTTGACCTTCAATCTGAAACGAGTGGGTTAGTAGAAGGAGTGAGTCGGAGTGGACTTATTCTAGGTACAGAAGCTCAAGAGAGATAGTTCTTTAAGAAACGCACACGAGACCCAAAGTCTAGGGTTCGTCAAAGGATCAAAGGTTGTAGCCTTTGGCACTTAGAGATTTGAGAAATCCAAAGTGTGGGAGGAGATCAGATCTGGGCCATCAGATCAGAGTGTGAGGACCAACAACCGTTGGATTCAGAAAAGGTGCATGGGGTTTAAGACCTTCGAAAGTGTACATAAGAGTCATGGGAACTCGTGAAACCCAAACTCGTGAAATTGATTCTACCCATTGGTGATGGGAAGGACACGTTGGGAAAGATAAGCATTTCATTGATTTGCACGTCAGGGATTTCGAAGGCAAGAGTGATGGAAACTCACGAAATCCAAAATCGTGAAATTGATCCTAGTCGTTGGTGTTGGGAAGGACACATGGCGAAAGATCAACATTTTTCTAATTCGCACATCGGGGATTTCGAAAGTAAGAGTCGTGGAAACTCGCAAAATCCAAACTCGCGAAATTAATCCTAGCCGTTGGTGTTGGGAAGCACATGTGGCGAAATATCATCATTTCGTTGATTCACACATTGGGGATTTCGATGGAAAGAGTCGTGGAAACACGCAAAATCCAAACTCATGAAATTGATCCTAGCTGCTGGTGCTTGGAAGGACACGTGGCGAAATATCAACATTTCACTGATTCACACGTCATGGATTTCAAAGGCAAGAGTTGTAGAAACTCGTGAATTACGAACTCGCGAAATTGAACAAAGCTATTGGATTTCAGGAGGATCGTAGACCGGTGATCTGACACGAGCAGATTTCAGGAATTTGGGTATCGGGTGGAACAGAAAAAGCTATCTCGAAAAATCTCGAAACGCGAAGTCCCAATTTGTGCGAAAAGGTGTTGGCCGTCAGACCTACGAGATAGTCAGCCCGGTGTTGACCACTTCGAGAGACTAGAGGTTTATTAATGCCAAAACTCTCGAAGGCTGGAGTGTCATAGTTTATCCTAGCCATTGGAGATAGGAAACATGGGGCGTCGGATCCTTTGCTTCGGAGTTTAGTGTACTGGGGAAAATGGATTGTGTGAGTAAGAACCCCCAAATGCCGAATTTCTGAAGCACCAAACTAGCCTCCTATAGTCTTGATATCCAGTCATCTCTTATGGTCCAATGCGAAGGTTGTTGAAGAAAAAGGGGCTAGGCACTGACCTCTCAATTAGAGAGCATTAAAAGAAAGGATTTGTCCTTGTAAGGAGAATAAAAAATTTATTTATTTCTTGCCCCATCATGGGTGTGTTACAAATTGGTATCAGAGCATGGTTACTACACTTGTCCTACTTGGGCTCATGGAAAAGTCGTTTAAAAACTCTATTTGGAGTACTTTCAAAAGAGTGACACTCTACCTTATCTCTTTCTTAAGAAGTCTAGTTAAAAATGTTATTAAAAGAAAAGAATGAAACTTTTTACTATGTGTATTCATTTAAGAAATTGAGTCATGTAAATTTCATGAACTAATAGACTGTTAGATAACAATAAGTGTTTTTGGAAACACTCGAACAGTCAGTGAATCAGAGGAAGACTCCAATACTAAAGGATGGTGACGTGTCATGAAGTGGGGGATGACTCCCACAATAGATATGAGGAATCTGATGAAAGGAGTGTGGTGGAAACCCCTCCAGATCTGGTGGAAATAGTAAGGAGCCTTAGGGCCGAGTTACAAAGTTTCAAGGCTGACAACGAGATATTGATAAAGAAGAAAGAGAAACAAACAGAAATTAACACAGTATTGCTACAGAGCTTATCCAACATATAGAGGCAACTGTAGCATGAACCCGTAACCAGTCATGGGGATCGACGACACAAGAGGAGAGGTTAGAGTCCACTTGAGATCCAAAAACATGACTCCATAAGTGACCCCATTGGGAGAAGTACCATGAAGAAGGTCCAACCTAGAGGCAAGGGACACTCATTAGGAGAGTCCTCTGGAAAGGAAGTTGACAACCCTGAAGGGTCTTCTAGTAGCAGGGCCAACTCACATTCTCAGAGGAAATAAAAGAAATCAAAGTGTTCCAAAACCTGTGGTCCCAAAGAGTTCAAGAAAACCAAACCACCCGCTTTCGATGGAGAGATTAAGAAGGGAGAAGAGGAAGAATCTTGGCTTCTTTCTTTGAATTAGTATTTCAGAGTCCATGACTAATCTGAAAACTTGAAGGCTCGAATAACCATCTTCAACCTGAATGGAAAGGCTTCCATATGGTGGGAAGACCTTAGGAATATGAAAGAAGTCCATGAGAAGGACTTATCATGGAAAAAGTTTGAGAAATACTTCAGGAAGCAGTATCTGTCAGAAAAATACAAGGATGGGAAAACTAAGGAATTCTATGAACTCCAGCTGGGGCACCTCACCATAGAGTAATTTGTCAATAAATTCCATGAACTACTGAGGTATGTACCCTACATAAAAGATGAAAAATTAAAAATGCAGCGGTTCATCAGTGGGTTACCTCATACCTACCAGGATAGGATTGATTTCGATGAACCAAGGACCTTAGAAGAAGCTATCTAAAAGGCGAGGTATTGTTATGAACAGTTTGGGAGAAAGACAAGACCCCATGAGGATTGGAAGAGGAAGAGTAGTTTGGGATTCTAGAAGAAAAGGTTTAACTCCTCAAGATTTAAGAACTATGGAAAAGAATCTAGGGGGAGCCTTTCTGCTAGAAGTGTATATCAGAAAAAATTCCCCTCTCAAAGTGGAAATAGACCTTTTCAAATAGTCCTAACAAAGACCTATAACCTAAAGAAGGAACCCTTAAAATTTTTGGTTTGTGGAGAAAATCATAGATTGAGGGACTGCCCACACAGACAACACAATAATAAGGGGGTCTACAATATCCAAGAAGCTACCACCGTTAATGATGTGACTAGGAGCATCCCACAAATCTATGTAGCTCTGGACAATAATCAAGCCGACCACCAAGCTTCAGTAGTGGAGCTTGAAGGTATCATCGCCAACCATCCAATTTCTATTTTAATTGACCCAGGTTCTAATTTGAGTTATGTAGCCCCTCAGACTGCCAATAAGTGTAAACTTCAACCAATTATACATGTTAAACCATGGTTGGTACAACTAGCCACTGGGACTAAAATAAAGGTGGCAGAGGCCATACTAGCCTGCCAATTCATCATGGGTGGATTGCCCACCTGAGCGACCCTTAACATACTTCCTCTGGGATCTTATGACTTGTTGATTTCTATGGACTAGTTGGATGCTTATAAAACTAAAATGGACTATTATCATATAACTTTAGAATGTGTAAACAAAAAAGGGGGAAAGATGACCCTCCAAGGGATTCAGAAGCCTATCTCAGTGAGACAAATATCGACCCTTCAAATGAAGAAGTATTGCAGAAAAGGGTGTTCCTTATATGCAGTACAGGTGTTGAAATCCGTCGAGGATGAAAAACCAAACCTAGAGGACCACCCCATATTAAGAGAATACAAGGATGTGTTACCGGAAAAGTACCAGGTCTACCTCCAAGAAAGCATATTGATTTCTCGATAGAGCTCACACTAGGAGCAGTACGAGCATCTAGAGTGATATATAGGATGAGCATGCCAGAGCTAGTTAATCTCAAGCTACAGATAAAGCAGATGATGGAAAAAGGATACATCTGGCCCAATGTATCTCTGTGGGGAGCTACCGTCCTGTTTGTGAAAAAGAAAGATGGCACACTCTGATTGTACATAGATTATAGACAACTCAATAAGACAACCATAAAGAACAAATACCCCTTACCCATAATCGGTGACTTGTTTAACCAACTGGGAATCGCTACCATCTTCTTGAAGATCGACTTGAGGTCTGGATATCACTAAGTCTGGATTGAGGTTGAAGACATCCACAAAACAACCTTCAGAACGAGGTATGTTCAGTATGAATTTGTGGTGGTGCCATTTGGGTTAACCAATGCCCCTACCACTTTTATGTGCTTGATGAATAATGTACTCAAAAAAGATCTTGAAAAATTGTATTGGTTTTGATTGATGATATCCTAATATACTCTAATAATGAGGAGGAGCACGAGGAACATCTTAGACTCGTACTTCAAACACTAAGAGAGCATCAACTCTACACTAAGCTTAGCAAGTGTGACTTCTTTCAAAAGCAAGTGCATTACTTAGGAAATATCATTTCTAAGGAAGGGGTGGTAGTGGACCCCAATAAGATCAAATCTATTATGGAATGGCTTACCCCAAAGGATGTATCATATATCAGATCCTTCATGGGCTTAGTCAGATACTATAGAAGGTGCATAAAAGGATTTTCCAAGATTGGTTGTCCAATAACTGCCTTTTAGAAAAAGGGGATCAAATTCATTTGGACATCAAAATGTGAAGAAAGATTTAAGGAACTGAAATACCTCCTGATCCATGCACCCATGCTAAAGATTGTGGACCTAGATAATGATTTCCTCATATGTACTTATGCAAGAGAGACGTGTAATTTCCTACGCGTCCTGGAAATTAAATGAACATGAGATCAATTATGTGACCCATGACCTAGAGTTGGATGCCATAGTACATGATTTAAAAATGTGGAGGCACTACCTCCTAGGAAGGAGATTTGTGGTTATGATAGAACATTGTGGGTTGAGGCACCTATTTGACCAACCTAAACTCAACTCCAGGCAAGCTAGGTGGATGGATCTCCTAAGTGAATTTGATTTAGAAATCAAACACATAAAAGGAAAGGAAAATAGGGTGGTTGGTGCCCTTAGCA
Organism: Picea engelmannii; assembly: GCA_009831015.1. Taxonomy (NCBI): domain Eukaryota; kingdom Viridiplantae; phylum Streptophyta; class Pinopsida; order Pinales; family Pinaceae; genus Picea; species Picea engelmannii. The sequence goes on along the minus strand of ML785234.1, from coordinate 124,058 downwards.
GAAGTATAAAAATGATTCATCTGGCAACAATAAGCACCTGTGAAACGGATGTCAGGGAAAGAATCAGAAATGCACAAGAGACAAATGTATTATTTCAGACCGTGACCTCATACCTAAGACAAGAACCTAGAAGGATGAAGTATGAAGGCTACCAAATTCTTGAGGAAGGGTTGCTGACTTACAGAAACAAATTTCATATTCCAAGCTATGATGACTTGAAGAGGTTCATAATGGATGAACTACATAAGAGACCATATACTATTCACCTAGGATATCATAAGATGATTACGACCACTAGGAAACAATTCTATTGGCTTGGGTTGAAGAAATACATAGCTAACTATATAGCTAAGTGCCTAGAGTGCCAGCAATTTAAGGCGGAACACTAGCATCCAATAGGATTTTTATATCCCCTATCAATCCCAGAATGTAAATGGGAAACCCTCTCCATGGATTTCATCACTAGACTACCAAGGTTGACCAAGCAAAATGATTCCATCATGGTCGTGCTGGACAAGCTGAGAAAGTCTGCTCATTTCATCCCTATCAAGTCAACTTGTAAGGCCATAGATATTCCCAACGTCTTCATGAAGGAGATATTTAGACTACATGGAATTCCCAAGGAAATTGTATCTCACCGAGATACCAAGTTCACTTCAAATTTTTGGAGATCCCTAATGGTCGGTCTGGAGACAAAATTTCTATTCAGTACAATTTATCACCCTCAAACTGATGGACTGACAGAAAGAGCAAATGAAATATTAGAGGACATGATAAGGATACATGTAATGCATCAGCCTAAGAAGTCGGAATACTACCTACCATTGGTAGAGATTTCCTACAACAACGGTTATCTAGAATCCTTGAAGATGAGCCCTTTTGAAGTCCTCTATGGTAGACAGTGAAAGATTCCAATCAACTAGAGAAATCCAATGGATAGAATTACAATCGGACCTGACATGCTAAAAGAAATGGAACAACAAGTGGTTCAGATAAGAAAAAATATGAGTATTTCTCAGGATAGATAGAAAAGTTACACCGACAGAAAGAGAACTCTCAGAGAGTTCACGACCGAAGACCATGTTTATATCAGAGTTAGACCCAGGAAGAGTTCCCTGAGAATTGGATCCTATGCCAAATTAAAACCTCAGTATTATGGACCCTTTGAAATCTTAAATAGAGTGGGACCTGTAGCCTATAGGCTAGCACTTCCTCCCACTGTAAAGGCACATAATGTTTTACATGTTTAATTATTAAAGAAATATGTACATGATACTAATCATATAATTGACTAGTCTGTGATCCAGGTTGAACCAGAGGGAGAATTCCTGACAGAACCCTAATGCATATTAGACAGAAAGGAAACCTCACTCAGGAACTGAACCATTTCACAAGTCAAGGTGAAATGGAAACATTTTGTACTAATGAGGCTACCTGGGAAATGGAAGATACCATGATACAAGCATATCCGATTTTTTTTACTTCAGTACATACATATCATGTTGATAGATAGAACATCGAGGGCGATGATTCCTTTAAGGGGTAGGGAATTGTAACACCATGTTTCCCTCAGTCTATAAATATAACTATATGGGCCGAGGAACTATGGAAAACTAAAAAGTGTGAATGTTTGATTTGATTGACCTTGTGTAGAAGGTCAATGAATGCAAATTCTGATTATTTTAATAAAAAAATGTTACGTATTGCATGACTGTTGAAAGAGAGGATGTCCTAAGAGAGAGACCATGATTTCTAATGAAAAGTTGGTGGAGGTAACCCGAAAAGGTTGTGTTAACCTCAAATGAATGAGTACCATGCTGGAATTAATTTGCTCAGATTAGAACAACCCTCTGACCAGGAATGAATTCCCATCAGGTTGGTAGGTGGGAATGCCTCCTCAAGAGTTAATGATGGGGTAGATTGGCCATCGGTAAGGCTTCTGGACCTGACCACGGACTGGGGGATGCGAACCACACGCAATATTTCCAAGGAAGGAAAGTAAGGAAGTGTGGTGGAAAGTGGGAGACCTACGAAGAATGCAGAGATGGGAGAAAAGCTCTCAGGTCCGAGGAAGGATTGAAAGCAAAAAGTGAGTTTTGATCACAGAGAATAGAGACTGAGTCAGGAGAAGGAGAGTAACCTTTGTCCTCATCTATTCCTGTATAGGGATAAGGAGAGTAACCTTCATCCCTAACTTTCGTTGAGATGGAAGTAATAGATTGAATCTCAAAGAATCGTGGCCTAAGCTTGGGTGTGGCCTGTAATAAATCCATTGAGAGTGACTGATCCTATGGTTGGGTGGAAATGAGCACCCCTCTCAGCAGTCGCATCACACCTTGTGGTTCTGATAAGTGTTTTATGCCTTGCATTTTGAATTGAAAATCATGGATGCATGCTCATGTTTATACACTCATAAACGGTTTCTGTATAGAAGTGATTGCCTTGTGTTTTATATTGGAAATAATGGATGCATGTTTATACTTATATGTCCATAATCCGTTTATGTATAGAATGAATAAGTCAAGAATATAAGTCCATTCCCTTGAGAATCATCTCATCTTCTTGATTCTCGTTATGTTTTGGTTTAATTTCTCGAAAGAACCTCTCCCAGGGAATTACCTCACATCCCATAGTCGAAGGGAGTTCCTTGAAATGGCTACCGTTACAGTAAACTCACGAGTTTACCTTACCCTATTTTAGAATTCATAGCTTGGAAAATTATGAAGGCACTACATTCAGGCCAGTAGTCTAAGGGAATTTGAACCGTACCCAAGCCCTTATCCAGAAGATCGACTGAGAGTAGGGATAATTAGCCAAGAATCATATGAAGGTTCACGTGACCAGGGTCTAGGAATGTTGTGCAAGAAGGATTTAAATTCGAAGGTTTCAGAACCTTGGGATCTTGAAGCTCCAAAGGTTTGAATTTCATTGACTAAGTGTAAGAAGGATAGCGAGTTTCAAATGTCAAAAGGGGATATCCTTTCATTTGGAAGATGAATGGACGAGATCCTTTCGGAAGGATCTGAGGCCTGTCACAACCATTAGATTTGAATAGGGAGCACAGGTGTTAATGCCTCGACTCCTTCAGTCTTCGCAAGTAGCGATGAAATCTGACCGTAGATCCAAGGATCTATCAAAACCCTCCTTGACCATCAATCTGACACGAGTGGGTTACTAGAAGGAGTGAGCTGGAGTGGACTTACTCTAAGTCTAGAATCTCAGGAGAGATAATGTTTTAAGAAACACAGACGAGACTCGAAGTCTAGGGTTGGTCGAAGGATCAAAGTTCGTATCCTTTGGCACTTAGAGATTTGAGAAAGTTAAAGCGCAAGAGGAGATCATATCTAGGCCATTAGATCGGAGTGTGAGGACCAACAATCGTTGGATCCAAGAAAGGTGCACGGGGTTTAAGACCTTCGAAAGTGTACAGAAGAGTCATGGAAACTCATGAAATCCAAACTCGCAAAATTGATCCTAGCCGTTGGTGCTAGGAAGGACACGTGGTGAAATATCATCATTTCAATGATTCACATGTCGAGGATTTCGAAGGAAAGAGTCATGGAAACTCGTGAAATCCAAACTCGTGAAATTGATCCTAGGCATTGGTGTTGGAAAGGACATGTGGTGAAATATCATCATTTCGTTGATTCACACGTCAGGGATTTCGGAGGCAAGAGTCATGGAAACTCGCAAAATCCAAACTCGTGAAATTGATCCTAGCCGTTGGTACTGGGAAGGACACATGGCGAAATATCATCATTTCATTGATTCACATGTCAGGTATTTCGAAGGCAAGAGTCATGGAAACTCATGAAATTGATCCTAGCCATTGGTGCTAGGAAGGACACGTGGCGAAAGATCAACATTTCGTTGATTCGCACGTCGGGGACTTTGAAGGCAAGAGTCGTGGAAAATAGCGAAATCAAAACTTGTGAAATTGATCCTAGTCGTTGGTGCTTGGAAGGACACGTGGCAAAGGATCAACATTTCACTGATTCGCACGTTGGGGATTTGAAAGGCAAGAGTCATAGAAACTTGTAAAATTGAACACAATCATTGGATTACGGGAGGATCATAGATTGTTGATTTGACGTGAGAGGATTTTGGGAATTCGGGTGTCAGGAGGAATAGAGAAAGTTGTCTCAAAAAATCTCAAAATGGGAAGTCCTGATTCAAGCAAAAAGGCATGGGCCGTCAGACCTATGAGGTAGTCAGCCTGACATTGACCACTTCGGGAGAATAGAGGTTTAGTAACACCAAAACTCATGAAGGTCGAAGTGTTGTAGTTCATTATATCCATTGGCAATAGGAAACACGAAGCACCAGATCCTTCGCTTTGGGGTTTACAGTACCGGGGAAAATGGATTGTGTGAGTAAGAACCCCAGAATGCCGAAGATTCAAAGTGCCAAACTAGCTGCCTATAGTATTCATATTTGGTCATCTCATATAATCCTATGCGAAGGTCGCTAAAGAAAAGTGGGCTAGGCCCTGACATCTCAATTAGATACCATTAAAATAAAGGATTCGTCCTTGTAAGGAGAACACAAATTTTATTTATTTCTTGCCTCATCGTGGGTGTGTTACAACAGGGATATGATCATTTTTTTTCCTTTTATTTTGAATTTGCAAAAAAATGTTTCCTATTTCAATTTTTTAAAGGCATCATCATAGTAATAGTGCAATATTGTACTACCATGCTACCATTCACGAACATGTCATCCATAGAGGTATTGACGTCATGTCACTCTTTAATACCATGCATATGTTATAGGTTTTCATATTTGAGAATCTGCTTGGATATGGGAATGCTAATACGTGCTATTAGTCATTATTCAACCCACATATTCGAAAATATTGGCATTAATAATAAAAAAGATCGAGGGCATCTTCCATTAAGACAAATTAAACCAAAATCTATGGAAGGTTATGTTGTCATCCTCCAGCGTTGATTTTAAATACTTATTACCATTTCATTCTATAATCAAAGAGTTGGGATTTAGGGTGCCTTCGTTGTAATGTTCCTGGTCATGGACGTGTAAGACAATTAAAAGATGCTATTGAGGCCCAATTGAAAGACAAGAGAATCGTTTTATGTGATGTGATCTTTAAGCCCCAAAAAAACTCTGTTAGCCAATAGAAACTCAAATAGGAAAGAAAAAAAAAACAAGTATCTTCTAATTGGTGTTCTCCCTGTATTTGATGCTCTAGTTGGTTGAAAGGCCTTCCTGGAGATTTGTTTGTTTATCTTGTTTGTTTTCTTACTGGGAGTTGGAAAGGATTTTCAGGTCACCTGGAAAATGCTCCTTCATTGAATTATATATTTTCTTCTAACAACACATATTTGGCAAGTGTATCAAATTCTACAAAGAATACAAGAATTTGTCTTCCATCAAAGGAGTCGGACTTACTGTGGCTTGAAAAATGGTCTGTAATATTCAGAAATGATGTGAAATATTACTCCATTCACAAATATACTCAGAAGGAAATTATAAATTTGGATCGTCGCGAGTATGAGAAACTGTATGGGTGGTTAAAACGACATACTAAAATTATAGAAGTTTCTATTTCAAATTTTGTTGAGCTACTTCTGGGTATGGTAACAAACTTGACATAAAGCCATATTGTTTGTCAAAGTTTGTTCACTGTCCTCTGGATGTAGTTACAGACTCCACATACAATCAACTTTCTATCACTACTACACATTTTTTATTTTAATATTCCTATGCATATGATTGCATCTGGGTCGATGGGCTTGCCCCTATTTACACGAATATTCCCCTCCTACTTGAAGGTGGGTATATGACTAGGGAACGACATTCTCAAAACTTTCTAATCCCTGCATCGACATGTAACTGGAAAACGTTAATGGGAAGGAATTATAGATTATGGACTTTGCAACACTTTCTGAGGTTTACTTTATACTACCACCTTCTGCAAGAAGTTTTGTGTGTTCAGGTAATGATTTGGTTTCTGAAAATAACCTTTTACTACCACCTTCATGTAATCATTTTATTTCATTCTTTAGAAGAGACCTTAATGTAGTGGTGTATTCTCAAGCTATTTCCACCTAATGTCAATCTTCCTATTGCTTCCCTTGATTTGGATAAGTAAAATGCATTTCTTATGTTGCAGTTGATGCAATATTTGAAAAAACAATAATGTTCAAACCATACAATTTCTTATTTTTTTAAATATAGAACAATATATTTTTTGAACAAACGATTGTTCAAAATATTTTAGGCATTTTTTGGGATTCATGTCCTTCAAGGATGTTAATTAATCACAAAATTAGTATTGCTTGTGCCAATGCAATTGAGTCATCCCCCACTATGGCAATTGCATTAACACTGCAATGTCAGATAATAGATCTATGACATGTACCTAATGTCAAGGTCGTTATCGCACATGACACCCAATGTCCAAAGATTTATGGCCTCAAAGCAACATTGTAGTTTTCTTGAGAAAGCAACACTAAAGTTGATGTTCTTTGTAGGTCTGACAATCCTGCAGTTTAAGTTCTTTGAAAATGACAACCATGCTTGTTCACTGCAGTCAATATCACTATTCCCATTTCCACTACCATTGTCAATGTCTGAAGCCAAAGCTATCTAGAGCCTGGGGTCACCACCTATGTGGATTCCTAAAGGTGAAACTGCATGGAACCTGGGATCATGACTTCTTACACTTGACATTAGTATCATTAGTGATAGAAAGTTGATTGTATGTCGAGTCTGTTACTACATCGAGAGGTCCCTCAACACTCTTTGACATAGAAACTGGTCGTCTGCCAATTTTGTTACAACTTTTGCATAAAATGTTCTACAATTTTAGAATGTTGATTTAAGTGCTTTGAAAATGACAACCCTTTTTGTTCACCTCATTGTCTCACTGCAGTCAATAACACTATTCCCATTTCCACCACCAATGTCAATGTCTGAAGTTGAATCTATCTAGAGCATGGGGTCACCAGCTATGTGGATTTCTGAAGGTGAAACTACCTGGAACCTGTGATCACGACTTCTTACACTTGACATTAGTATCAATAGCGATCGAAATTTGATTTTACATCGAGTCTGTTATTGCGTCCAGAGGTCACTCAACACTCTTTGACGTAGAAACTAGTTGTCTTTCAATTCTGTTACAACTTTTGCATAAAATTTTCTATAATTTTAGAATGTTGATTCAAACGCGCATACAATTTCTCACGTTAGTTGGTATGTAATTTTATAATTACCTTTTGAGTGTATTCGAGCATGGAGTAATATTTGGCGTCACTTTCGAACATTCCAGACCTTTTTGTGGGCTGCCATGTTTGCCACCCATACGATGAAAGATATATTCTAATGTGATCTACAACATTTGATACACTTGCCAGATCTGTGTTGCTGGAAGAAGCTATGTACTTAAATAGAGGAACATTTTGCAATTTCCTTGGACGTCCCTTCCAATTTATAGTAACAAAACAAAGAAGTTCAACATACAAATATTCAAGTAGGCTTTTCAACCAAACAAATGATCAAATACAGGGAGAATAGCAGTCACAACATACTTGAATTTTTTTTTTCTGTCTCAACTTTTGTTTCCTAAATGGATTTTTCCCCCCCAAAGATGATGTCACATAAAACAAATCCCTCGTCTTGGAATTGGGCCTGAATCACATTTCTAAGTTGTCTCAGATGTCAATGATCAAGAACATTACAAGGAAGGCACCTTAAACCCCAAGTTTTCGATGACAAAGAGAAATTAACACTTAACAAAGTATGGAATGTTAAATAACTAGCCAATGCAAGCACGCCATATCTAGAAGAGACAAGCTATTCAAAAAGATGGGATAGATCCAGTTGGTAGCACCAATGAAGTCCAAGACCCAAAACTGATATTCAACTCATTTTGTTCTTACGAATGAATAATTTGATCATCAAGTTGAAATCTATAAAAGACTGTCCACAATATTCATTACTATACATTTTTTTTTTGTCAACGGAAGGCCAGATCGCAATCATTGTGGAAAATAATCTCAGTTGTATTTTGTAACCCACCTTATTTGAATATAGAATATTTGCGTGTTTTTTTTATGTGTTTTCCAATCTCTGATATTTATTTTCATTTGATTTTGTACCTTTTTTGTGTGTGTCGTTAAACATGGACGACAAGCTTTTATTTATTCTTCCCAACACATTGATTTAAATAAAGGCTACTCTGTTCATTCCTTACATTTTACATGGAAGAATAATTTGTCATAGGCCATACTTATGTGGCACCCACCCTATACTTAAAGAAATAAATGGGAGCACCTGTATTGCATTCTGTCTTTAGGTCCCGTAAATAGAATGAATTAATGACTATTACAACAAGGCAACTCAAGTGTTGACGTAATGTTCCTGTTCAATATTTTTCATATATTGCAGCTTCTTCTATTTGATAATATCCATGAATATACAAAAAATGTTGTGTCACGTAAGAATACACACACACACACACACACACACACACACACACACACATATTCTTTTATTTTTCTTTCTATTACTTATTGTTTTCAAAAAAAATTGTGAACTGAAAAATATCCTGCAAATTGGAAGATGATTTACATTTGAAATAGAAATAATCTATTAATATATACTAATATGAATACTATTGCAATAAATATAAAAACTTTCTCTTGGCCAAAACTTAGCCAATTATCTAGCCACCAGGGCCCGAGTTTGTGATATCCAACACTTACGTTCCTTGTTTGGTCATATACATCTTACAACCAAAGAGCTTTCGTGATCTGAAATTTATGCTTTTAGTAGTGAGAACTCACGAGGGGTTCGAAAACATTGGCATTAATAAACGAACAATAGATTTTCTTCTGTGAGATACTTAGCCATTTTCTCCTTTTCTTCTTCCAGTCTATTATCACTTTTTGGTTATATACTTAGTTGCCTTTTTATGATCGCAGATTCCAAGGTTGGTGGGCTGACATATCTTCATATCGATCTATATCCTCACATGACGAATCTGAATGACTGTTGTTCCTTTCCATACTTAGCCAATTTTATGGCCGCAGTTGCCGGGTTGGTGCTTTCGGAGTCTGCTGCTTCTTGTTCTGCTATTTACATCACTCAAAACTTTCGTGATTTCAGCGAAATTTTTGAACCAAACAACATCCTGCAAATTGGGAGATGAATTACATTTGAACCAGAAATAATCTATTAATATATATTAATATGAATACTATTGGAATAAATATAAAAACTCTCTTGGCCAATACTTAGCCAATTATCTGGCCACAGGGTCTCGGGTTTGCGATATACAACACTTATGTCCCATGTTCCTTCATATACATATTTCATCCAAAGAACTTTTGTGATCTCCAATTTATGTTTTTACTAGTGAGAACTCACCAGGGGTTCGAAAGGATTGACATTAATAAATGAACAATAGATTTTCTTTTGTGAGATACTTGGTCCTTTTCCCCTTTTCTTCTTACTGTCCATTATCTTTTTGGTTATATACTTAGTCTCCTTTCTATGATCATGGGTTCCAGGGTTGGCAGGCTGACATATCTTCATCTCCATCTATATCATCACATGACGAATCCGACCAACCGATGTTCCTTTCCATACTTAGCCAATTTTATGGCCGCAGTTGTTGGGTTGGCACTTTCGAATTCAACTACTTCTTATTTTGTGATATACATCTTGAACTCAAAACTTTCGTGATCTACAATTACACCACAGACTCCTCAAACTCGCAAGCTTCACTCTACAAGGGTTCAAAAATGTCTCAAAGTATCTGTCGTTTCCTTCCATCCCCACTAACTTCATGTCCTTCCTAATATAAATTAATTATGCTCTTACTAGTGACAACTAAACACATTGGTACGAAACAATTGGCACTTGGACCTCTGCCATATACAAACTGACTACCGGATTCTGACATCGTCCCCTCTTCCAAGTTACACATTATGCATTCAAATGTTCCGAGCGATACAATTTGACCGTCGGGGCTATTAATATATATTTATATGAATGCTATTAGAATAAATATAAAAACTCTCTTGGCCAATACTTAGCCAATTATCTAGCCACCGGGTCACGGGTTTGTAGTATCCAACACTCATGTCCCCTGTTCCATCATATACATCTTGAAGCCGAAGATCTTTCGTGATCTGCAATTTATGATTTTACTAGTGAGAACTCACCAGGGGTTTGAAAAGATTGCCATTAATAAACGAACAATAGATTTTCTTCTGTCAGATACTTAGTCCTTTTCCCCTTTTTTTCTTCCCGTCCATTATCGTTTTTTGGTTATATACTTAGTCACCTTTCTATGATCACAGGTTCTAGGGTTGGTGGGTTGAAATATCTTCATCTCCATCTATATACTCACATGACGAATCTGACTGACCAATGTTCCTGTCCATACTTAGCCAATTTTATGGCCACGGTTGTCGGGTTGGAGCTTTCGAACTCGATTGCTTCGTGTTCCACGATATACATCTTGCACTCAAAACTTTTGTGATCTACAATTCCACTGCGGAATCCTTGAAATCTCAAGCTTCACTCTACAAGGGTTCACAAATGTCTCAAATTATCTGTCGTTGCCTTCCATATCCACTAACTTTGCATCCTTCCTAATATACATTAATTATTCTCTTACTGGTGACAACTGGACACACTGGTATGAAAGAATTGGCACTTGGACCTCCGCCATATACAAATTGACTACCGAACTCCAACATCGTCCCCTCTTCCGTGTTACACATTATTCATTCACATATTCTGGGGAGACCTTGTCACCCTATTTTGGATCCTCGTGTTGGCAGGTTCACAAAATCTCCAATTCCTAGTCACTGTTGCATGTTTCGGCCATCCTTGTACTTATTTCCAAATATGAAACACCAAAGGTTTAATACTAAAACACCATCATGAAACAACCGTAAAGATCGTCATTAATAAGCAAAAGACTTGAGGACTAACCATCCATATAGAACTTGTCCAGAAACATGTAAAGAATATCTTTCTAGGTAATGCAAAGCTATTACAAATTTCAATATATTAGCGAAAACAAGTCTGGGCCAACGTTTCTGTATTCCATACTTGGACACTTTTTCGATTGTTGGTTCCCATATTGACCGCCTAAAAATTGTGTTTCGAATCTTCTGTAACTTGCAAATAGTGCCTAGAGTTCTGCAATATACAATTTGTCTGCTGCAATTTCCCCTCGCGAGCCCAACCATCCGCCGTTTTTTTTCTTTCTATTGCTTATGGATTTCAACGAAATTTGTGAACCGAATAGGATCTTGCAAATTGGAAGATGATATACATTTGGACCATAAATAATCTATTAATATATATTAATATGAATACTATTGGAATAAATATAAAAAATTTATCTTTAAAATTTCCCTCTTTTCTACCCCTTTATTATCCCTTTGTGGTTCTATATTTAGTCGCATTTCTATGATAACGGCCTCCTAGATTCGGATATTGGCGGATGCTTCTCTTTATATATATCTTCACACCATGAGCCCTACCAATCACTGTCCCTTTCAATACTTAGCCAATTATCTAACCATTGGGTCCCGGGTTTGCAGTATCCAACACTTATGTCCCATGTTCTGTCATATACATCTTGCACCCAAAGAACTTCTGTGATCTGCAATTTATGCTTTTACTAGTGAGAACTCACCAGGGGTTTGAAACAATTGGCATTAATAAGCAAACAATATATGTTCTTTTATGAAATACTTAGCCCTTTTCCCCTTTTCTTCTTCCCGTCTATTATCGCTTTCTGGTTATATACTTAGTCGCTTTTCTATGATCGTGGGTTCCAGGGCTGGAGGGCTGGCATATATTCATCTCCATATATATCCTCAGATGGAGAATTCAACCGACCGTTGGTCCTTTCCATACTTAGCCAATTTTATGGCCGCGGTTGTCGGGTTGGCGCTTTCGAACGCTGTTGCTTCTTGTTCTATGATACACATCTTGCACTCAAAACTTCTGTGATCTACAATTACACCATGAACTCCTCGAATTCGCAAGCTTCACTTTACCAGGTTTCACGATTGTTTCAAAGTATCTGTTGAGGCCTTCCATCCCCACTAACTTCCTATCCTTCCTAATATACATTGATTATGCTCTTACTAGTGACAACTGAACACACTAGTACAAAACAATTGGCACCTGCTCCTTCGCCATATACAAATTGACTACTAGATTCTAACATAGTCCCCTATTTTGTGTTAGATATTATGCATTCAAATGTTCCGACCGATACAATTTAACCGTCGGGGCCTCATGTCTTCTAGGGAGACCTTGTAACCCTATTTTGGATCCTTGTATTGGTGAGTTCATGAAATCTCCAATTCCTAGTCATTTTTTCCTATTCTGGCCATCCTCGTACTTCTTTCCAAATATTAAACACCAAAGGTTTAATACTAAAACGTCATCATGCAACAACTGTAAGGATCGTCATTAATAAGAAAAAGTTTTGAGGATTAACCATCCCTACAGAACTTGTCCATAAACATGCAAAGAAGATCTTGCCAGGTAATGGAAAAACTATTACAAATTTCAATATATTAGCGAAAACAAGTTTGGGCCAGTGTTTCCTTATTCCATACTTGGACACTTTTTCGATTGCAGGTTCCCAGATTGACGGCCTCAAAATTGTGTTTCGAATCTTTCACGACTCACAAACAATGCTTGAAGTTCTGCGATATACAATTTTTTCGATGGAATGCCCCGTCACGATCCTAACTGTATGTCGTTCCTTTCAATACTTAACCCGAAGTTAGTTGTATCTCCATGACATTATACATTTACTTTGTATCGAGTCCTCCCTACCGTTAAATCCCTATTTCATACTTAGACACTTTTTCGATTGCTGGTTCCCGGACTGGCGCATTGAGGATTCTATTTCCAATATTCCATGACTAGCAAACAATACCCAGAGTTCCACGATATATAATTTGTCTGTAGGAATGCATCATCATGTCCTGTTCCATGTTACACGTTCTACGGTCAACACTCCTGAGAGATAAAAATTTACCCTCGGGTCCCCACCTCTACCAGTTGTATCTTGTAGCCCTATTTCGAAGCCTCACTAACCGCTTTCGATAATTATCCATTCCTTACTTGTTGTTCCCTGTCCCTGCCACCTTCCTACTTCTCTATGGAAATGCAATTGGAAAGATTCAATGCTAGTACTTCATTATGCATGAACCTTAAATATGTCATTAATGACCAAAAGGGTCTGCCATATACAAATTGACTGCCAGAATCCGATATCATCCCCTCTTCCATGGTACACATTTTGCATTCAAGTTCCGAGACATACAATTTGACCATTGGAAAGTCACATCTCTTGGGGAACCATTGTCACCCTAATTCTGAAGCCAGTCCGATGGATTTCCATACTTGCCCATTTCATGGAATCTCTTTCACAGTTCCTCGGGTTGACAGGTTCACGAAATCTCCAATTCTTGGTCACTATTTGTTGTGCCTGACCAAGGTTTAATGCTAATAGTTCATCATGCAACAATCGTACAAATTGCCATTAAAACACAAAAGCATCGAGACAGTGAAATTTAATTAAAGCTCGACTCCTCAAATTTAAATTAATTTATCTTCTCTTATTTTCTCTTTTCTGCCCAGAGACATGGAAAAAATATCTTGCCATGCGATGGGATATACATACTTGAGCCACTTTTTCGATTGCGGGTTCCCGGATAGGCAAGCTCACATTTGCACCTCCATTGTTCCATGTCTTGCGAAGATTACCCGGATTTTCACGATATACAAATTGCCCTCTAGACTGTCCTATCATGCCCTCTTTAGTGTTATGCGTATTGCACTCAAAAGGTTCCAAGACATACAATTTGACCCTCGCACCCTCAGCTCCAATGGTTGTACCTTGTAACCCTATTTTGAAGCCCTCTTGACCGCTTTCTATAATTAGACAGTCCTTAACTGCTCTTTCCCATCCCCGTGACCTTCATACTTCTTTATTAATATGCAATTAGTAACCTTTCATGCTAACAAATCACCATGTAGGAACCATCAACATTGTCATTAATGAGTGAAATGATCGAGGAGATCTCCCATTAATACACATTAAACCAAGATCTGTGGAGAGTTATATTGTCCCTTCTGATTGTTCATCTCAAACACGAGTCATCGCATTGGGCTTTTAAGGAAATCTCTAATGCTTAATTTCTCATTATCGTATCCGCCATGTTCGCACTTCTATGTGTGCAATTACTAGTCTTTAATGTTAACAACGCATCATGCAACAATCGTTGAAATTGTCATTAATGAGCGAATGTTTCGAGGAGATCTCCCATTCACACGTATTGGACCAAGATTTGCGCAACATTATGTTATCCCTTCCAACTCTCCATTTCAATCATCGTCTAGAAAAAACAAACGTTCTTGTAAATTTATGGCAGTAGGTTGACAACAGTTTTGTGGAGATATAGTGAATATCTTCGGATGTTAGGACCAGAAATTCCAGTGGTCCAGGGCATACTCTTACTATTCATCCTGTTCCGCCCAAAACAAAGTGATTTGGACCTCTAGAATCGTTCATGCAGGCTACATCCCTGAGGTTTTTGACTGTAAGAAGATGGTCTCTTGGTGCGCTGAAAAATATATTTCAAGCCAAATACTTGTTCCACTGCGCGACCATTCTCCTGTTTCTTTGTCACCTCAAGTCTTCTGCAAGATGTTAAGATTGTCGGAGCTAACATTGACCTTCAGAGGACAAGGAGTTCCTAGAAAAACATGATAACGGTTTGGACATCTTAGCCGAGTTCCTTGAAGACCCGACAATAGTTCCTAAAGATATCACAAAGTAGCAGGCAAGTTCCTTTAAAAATCCATTCCAATAAATTGCTTGGTTGTTTACAAGAATAACGGGACAGGAATCCATGACAAACATTTCTCGTATAGCTATTTATATTTTGTACTTCACAGTCAAGGAACAATTCATTTTCGATTGGGGGAAGCTAAATTCCATTGAAATTTGTTCCTATCTGTCACGATTCAAAGAATCGAATAAATTTTATATGTAATCCTAGTGCATTGTTGTCCATTTCCAAAAGTGTCTCTTTCCAAGAAAACAAATTGTGAATTCGACGCAATAACATTCTGTTACCAAGCCCTGTGGAGGCACAAGGAATCCCATTGTTTTTATGAGGCTTTTAATGATTTTGTCTCAATTTTCAAAGATTTATTGTTAGGGAAGGATGCTCCCCGAATGTCTGGCCAGGAAACCAAGTTTTTCAATAGGAAGGGGACACTTGAACAAAAGGAAAATCACAGTGTACTAATGGTCTTTGGATCCAAGGAAAATCCTTCTTTCCTTCCATGCCACACCATGAACAAGATGTTTGTTACAGAAATAGCAAGGTAATACAACCACTAGTTGAATTTTTTCCATGACAAGAAAAAAAAACAGTTCATTCCTCTGCCCTGGAAAGCTGAGGACTTTGTGTGAAGAAATGTCAAAAAAAAGATTGATGAATTCACAGGCCATTTCAAGAACTTGAACCTAACATACGCTAAAAGGAAAAAAGGGTTCGACCAAAATGGAATTTTTTGAGAACATTTACTAGCTGTTGGATTTAGCAACTCTTTTATCCATAGAGGTTCGCTTACTATCAGTTGGATTTAGCGCTTTCTGCTAATGAGTTTCTTGCAGACGTCAGCCAAGGACTGCAGATTGCATTTAACGATAGTATTGATGAATAAACATGTGTCCTCTTCCGTATTCCCATGTGGCATATCCACCACATAGGATTCGATCACAATAGTTCCAGGTTCCCCATTTACAAGCCTCTCGTGCAAACTGGTGATGGATCGATAATTGCAGAGCCTGTGATCGCCTCCTACGATGCTAAAGCTTAGAATATGCTGCTCCTCGTCTAGAATGTCTAGTCGCGGTGGCCGCAGGGAGCCTGGACATGACTCGGACCTCCCTCAGGCAGTCGACCTTGACCTTCGGATCTCCCTAACCCCTTATGAAACAGGTACAGAAAAAGTTCTTGTAGATTTGGGATTCGTCAAACCGTCGCACCAGCGACCACACAATGCTCACCGACACCTCCACTTTCTGCACCACCACCAAGGAGCACCTTGTGAATTGTCTTCCCCAATCATCACATGAATGAGAATGGTAACGCCCCACCATCTCCTACATCCACTTCCCATAGGAGTAAGCTAACTACGCTACCTTTTGGGATTCCGATCGACAGAGAATGTCTCATCTCCGGCCACTCGGAAAACCCAAAAGGTGGCCTACCACTGTTCCCATTTCCGTTTCTGTTCGCTCCGTGCGCCCCCTGACTCTACGTCCTTCCCTTCGTGGTATTTGGGTGAGCCATTAATGCATGGCCACCCTTCTACGCTACCTTCGAACTCTCGAACTCGGAGTGAACTACCAAACTTTTATCCCACGCAACCTTTTGCAACCATTGCCCATGGACTGCAACCATTGCTGACGACTCTGTTCACATTTGCAATCATTTCCGACGGATTGGACTGCAACCATTGCCGACGACATTGTTCACATTTGCAACCATTGCCGACGGACTGCAATATCTGCTCAGGTTAGCAACACTGTTTTAACCCTCCCTCCTTCCTCCGTCGGTCTCTACCCAAACTATAATGTATAACAGAACGATTAATGATTAATGGACGATTACTCGATTATATTGGTATTACACGATAATACGATTAATAGCCATCACGGTATACTGTCACAGCTCTCCCTGTGCTTACTTTCAAGTGTTAATGTCATAAACATTCAAACATTAACCTCCTGCTATGTATTTTCTGAAATCACCCAGCTACCGAAGATCGCTTGTTCACCATTCAAATTGTGTAATATTCAAACCCAAGTCAGATTACTGGAGATGTGTGAAAGCTAATAATTTCACCAAAAGTGTGAAGTCTGGCTACAAGATTCATTCCTTTTCTTCATCATCCAAGTAGCCCCCACTATTGATGGTAAGTTTCTGATAGAAGTCAAGCACCTTTGGGTGTGCTTTGATCTTAGAAGGTTTAAATCCTGTCAGCCTTAGCCCATCTAAATTCCTTACACGGGAAAGGGCTACATATACCATGCCATAATAAAATGCCCTGGAAAGATCTGCCTCCAACCTCTCCAATGTCGTACCTTAGCACTTGTGCATAGTAACATCCCATGCTAAAATTAATGGTACCTGTCTTGGGCTAGCCACCTCCACTTCATCTTCATAAACACTCCAGGTTTCCGATGTGATAATCCTTTCAACCCCGCAAAGAAATCTCACCTTTGGACAGAGCTCTATTGGACTAATAGCTTTCGAGTGCATGTCATCCGTAACAAAATCAACAATTTGACCCGTTGCACCATTCACCAGTCCTATCCCAGTGTCTATATTCTTGATAAGCATCACGCGCGCCCCTACGCAAAGACCAATCCAATCAGGAGAAATTCCACTCTTCATCTTACTCTTGTGATACTCTTTTCCTTTATCCTCGGCACTAAAAGTGATGATTTCCTGCCACAGGGCCTTCAGTCTCTCATCATTCACCCTCCTAACATCAACATTCATTGGATACAATCTAATCATAGACTCATCTCTAGTCACGGATGGACCATGACAGTTATTCAACTTGGCCAAGGTTTTTGAGTCCCACATACCTCTCCTTATTTCTTGCAACATCTATACCAACTCCCTATCTGACTGCCTAAAAACATGTGTTAATTCAATCTGCTTGTGAAAACACTCATTCCAGATATCTGTCTCAAAGGAAAAGAACTTGTCCGGGTTCTGAGGCCTCACCGGTGGAAGTTGGAAGAAATCCCCTGTCACCACAAGCTGCAACCCACCCCACACCCCTTTCCCCTTCAAAGGTTGCCTCAGCTTATTGGCAACATAATTCAATCAATCAAAAAGTTCCCCATCAATCATGCTTATCTCATCTATAACCAATGCCTTGGCCTTTCTCCATCTCTTAGCAATTTTGTCTTTGTTTTCAATCATTGTCAACATTTGTTCCCGAGTCACAGCACAAGGTGGAGCGAAGGGAAAGAACCAGTTCGTGACCCCTGGTAGAAAGAAAACCTTGCTTCTTGATGTTGTAGGATGTGATGGTAGTCACAATATGGAGGTCAGCTCATCCGTTGAGGACCCCCCTTTCTGTAAACCGAGTGTATATCCAATCCAACATAAAAAAAAATTTAGCAATTCTCAACAAAAGGAGGTAGACCAGAATACTCTGTAATTTTGTCCTGTCAGTACTAGGTGATAAAATATTTGAACAAGCCAAATTCCTTTTCCAGGCAGAGAATTGTATATAGATATATAAACTTGAAATGCAAATATTTACTAAAATAATAATTTTTTCACAGTAGTAATACGTCTTACAAGTCATAGCAAAGAACATCTTATTTATATTGTTGCAGTTAATGCAACCTATGCAGAAGGTGGAATTTATTTTTGAGGAAGATATATATGCTTTGTGTTGACTAGATTTAAGTTCAATCATGAACTTATCCTTTGCATTTACCCTACATATCCATTCACACTTACATATATACATACAAAAACACATTCATGTGCATGCATACATATGTACATACATATAGATTCTGCCCAGTTGGTACCAGGTGATACTCTTCTCTTACAATGTAATGAGACATGTAATGAGACACTGTATCATCTAATATACAAATACACTCTTTTTCATTCTAAGTGTATTCTTGTATGCACTTGTGTATGTAAATCTCACATGGTATCATAGCTATGTTGAGAAGAGGTTGAGGAAGTGGGTGAAGGAGTCGAGGGATTGCTTTATCGAGGGATTGTTAATTACACACAAAGTAGTTCCATACCTGCACTTACAAATATTTATATGCCCTGATAGGAATCTTTATTATGAATTATCCTTCTAGGAATCTTAAATACAACCTCAAGGTTGTTTCAGAGGAGTGGCGTTTATTTTCTCCAACCCAAATTGTCCAAGCCATTGAATCACGTAGTACATGTCAGCCTTTAAATATGGTAACTTATTCTTTAAATATAGTAACTTATTCCTTCGCTAGGTGAATACGAGTCACATTTGATGACTAATATTGCTAGACATACTTG
>ML785234.1:70276-100973 GCA_009831015.1 Picea engelmannii | reverse complement strand
ATAGTTAACATATTAATACATCAACAACACTCAATACACCAATTAAAACAAACTAAGAGAAAGTATATCACAACAAACCTGTAAAATCATCAACTAGAGAGTTGTCAACCAACCGAGCATGTTCGAAGGGAGGAATATTTCCACAAGAAGCTCTTATATCTATAATAGAACTCGCATTGGCATGTAAAGTAATACACATATGAAAACATGGATTATATCAATTGTGAGTCCAACCAAAAGTACCTGGAATGGTAGGAAAACTAGAATGATATAGTATCTGTCTATGTCCTTGGAATAAATCCACACTAGTGGATTGTTGCACCTCTACAAACAATTCATACACTACTCTGTTAAAAAATGGTGATATCTATATACACTAATATAATCATATTCATATCATTGCTCTATTAAACTCATCTGGGACCATAGACTCCGCATTGTTGGAGTGAGGACACCCTCACTTATTGAGGTACACATCGCCTCTGGTGGAGAATGTTTCTCCCCTCGTACTATAGTTACTTGTCATAATCATAGTTAACACATTAATACATCAACAACACTCAATACACCAATTAAAACAAACTAAGAGAAAGTATATCACAACAAACCTATAAAATCACCAACTAGAGAGTTGTCAACCAGTCGAGCATGTTCGAAGGGAGGAACATCTCTAGAAGAAGCTCCTATATCTATAATAAAACTCACATTGGCATGTAAAGTAATATACATATGAAAATATGGATTATATCAATTGTGAGTCCAACCAAAAGTACCTGGAATGGTAGGAAAACTAGAATGACATAGTATCTATCTATGTCCTTGGAATGAATCCACATTAGTGGATTGTTGCACCTCTGCAAACAATTCACACACTACTCTTTCAAAAAATGGTGATGTCTATATACATTAATCTAAACATATTCATATCATTGCTCTATTAAACTCACTTGGGACCATAGACACTGCATTGTTGGAGCGAGGACGCCCTCGCTTGTTGAGGCACTGAAACTGAAATGGTTCAATGTCACATGCAGGGACATTCAAATCAATTTCTAAGTCGTCACTTTGTTTTCTTCTTTTGTTCTTCTTTTTAGGGCTAAGAAAAATCTTCTTCCTCTTTAGAGATAACTCAAAAGCACCCAACCCAAGGGTGAAGTCATAATCCATAATATGAAGGTCGTTGGCTTCATCCAACATTTTTTTAACGAGACCAATCAATTGTTTGGTATTGTTCAAAGAAGAGGGAGGACTGTTTAAAAGTAGATTTAAGTATCCAAAAAACTCCTCTCTAGCCAACTGAAGTCCCTCAACATCTAGATCAACAATATCACTATCCATAATAGATTTGTTGGCATCTACATCAAGATTTGGTTCATGTACGCTAATCTCATGAGGCTCATTGAATGAATTGGGTACTGCATCATGATCCAGTAATGAATTTGAATCACCTAAGGGGTAATACAACCAATTCACCTTTATGGCATGCTTGCAAATGTTGCCACGAATAGACCATGGGAAATCACATGCTATAAAATTTGTGCGATACTAGGTGACAAGATATTTCTTATCACACTTTGTTTGACTCCTCACCTAATAGGCATGATATATGCTCTCATGATGACAAAAATCACTATCTGGAATTCTTCTTGCCTTTTCCATTGATGATTCATACTGTTTCTATTTCTTGTAGTTATTAAAATATCCCTATTTTTTCAAAATTTCCTTGAATCGATAATAGGGTTCAACATTTATCAGGAGGATATACAATAACCAGTCCATCCTACGGGAACATTTTTTTCTTCGATCTGATAGAAATTTGGTCTTCAGGTAACAATGATATGACTCGATAGCATTATTTGTCTCCTGATTTGCATGAGGAAAATCTCTGCATCTTTTTACCCACATCCCTACATATAAAAAATGAGTTAGTGAAGATATCATCTTTACGAAGCACAAAAATAAAAATACAAATAAAATTTCTTACACTTACGGATCTTATCACCAGCAACCCAATTCTTGTAAAAATAGTCCAAGAACTTTTTCTCATTTGTGAATTTGATGAAAAACCCATCGATTACATCTGTCACTTCATCGTTGAAATTTTTTTTGATGATGATGCCTAACTCATTGAACATCTCGCTTGCTATTTCAGGACTACTAGCCAACCGGTTGACATTTTTTAGACATGCTCGTCGTACATGCCAAATACATAAGATCACTTCACACCTTGTGATCCTCATGCCAAATTCAATTCATCTTTAGTGTGATATTTATAGAAAAAATACAAGTTAAAATGTACAATAACAAGATTGAATTTACCTTAATGCAACGATTTCAGCTAATGCATCATCAACCATGAAGGCATTAACTTTCCAATCAAGACGAAATTGGTAACACCTATGCATGAGGTGATCCAACCATTGTGCAATATCATGTGACATATTTCGGGATGCCACCACCCATGCAACTAGCACCCCGCTTTGTTGTTCATCAAAAGCTACTAATGTGTACAATTGATACTGTCATATTCAAAAGAATATATGTAGTCAAGTTTAAGTCATCAATAATTTTTAATCACTATAAATCAAATGATCATACTAAATCAATCATTGGAAACATAATTACCCCATATTTATTTGTATTAAATGTTGAATCCATGCTATTAAGCTCTTGTGAGATAGCTTAACCATGGTCTCCAACATCCATGGCGTTTGAATTCCAGCTATGAAAGGGACATCTCCACCATTGCGCTTTTGGTAAAAGAAAAAATCATCTTGGTGTTTTTGATACCAAAGGTTCATGCTCATTTCATCCTTCTTGTGCAGTTGGTAGTTTGCCTTCATTAAACGATTGTAGATGTTGACAACATCTTTCCTGCTCAAGAAAAAATCTCTTTCCCGAGTTGTGGCATCCATATCAACATGCTTTTTTATATGCATTTTACAAACTAAATCAATTGGCACTTCCAAAAAATAACAACTTTCTACATAAGAGACCATGTCTCTTGAAAGCCTTGGCTTATACATGGACCTAGCCTCTCCCGAAGTATCATGTTGGCCATGACAAGGCCATCCATTCCCATCTTCATGGTCATACACATTATATGTCTAAATTTCTACGTTGGGTTTTTGAATCATAACCTTTACGATGAAGTGGCATTGACAACCCCTCTTCTTCACCAAAGATGTCCTTTGTTTCTTTGTATTAGTATGTTTTTTTCTCTTATCCTCAAGGCCATATGAGCAAGTATAATTGCATAACAATGTTTGAAACATCAATACATATAACAAATGAGAAAACACTTGTATTACCAACATGTAAACAATGCATTTCTAATGTACTTGCAACTCATATCTTAAGGAGCACTAGCCCTTGATTTGGGGGGTTTTTTTTGTCGGCGGACGAAAGTACATGGAGCTTCTTGATTCATTTCCTCCCCTCTAATAAAGTCATGAAATTTTTTCGCAGGGATTTTTGCAACCCGATCAATGCTCATGTTTGCTCGATATATTTCAAACCAAATTAAATCCTTACCGGAAAATGTGATCTTGTCTTTAGGGTCTTGCACTTCAATGCCCATGATAGTCCTCCATTTTTTGCCTTCATTACTCATTTTGTATCAATTCCTACAAGTTATTCAAAACAATAATTTAACCTTAACACAGATACCACATGCAATGCACAACTCCTCTAATATAAATGCAATTTTAGAGGCAAAAAAAACTTCTATGCAGAGATTTCTTGCACAAAGAATAATTCAGAATTCTTGAGCATAATTGACAATGGCAGAATATAATGTGCCATGTAGAAAAAATGATCTTCTTATACTAGTGAACCATCATCTAGATTCACATTGTGTATGGATCGAGAGAGAGTGGCCTATGGCTAGTTCCTCCTCCTCTACTACCTTAATGAATTTTCTGTGTAAATGGGTGAAAGCTACAGGTTCAATGCAGCCATATAAAACCTCTCTCAACAATCATATTATCTATGAATGGTAATAGTTGTTTTGTATGGTTATGATCATGAAAATTTCCCCTCAATTGTTTGATTTATGATAATAATAAAAAAATATTAGTTGTTACATGAATGAGACTTCATCCAAATTAGTTTGATTTATAAGAAAAATGGTATGTTTGTTGGGCACCATTTTTGTGGCATTTTAATTGCCAAAATGTTAGTTTTTTATGGCAAAAATGTGGCTATGTTAGGTATTGTTTTTGTGCATTAATTTAATTCATTTGGTTTGTATATGCCAAGTAAAACCACCATGCATAGAGCGGCCTAAAAGGGTGTGCAGAATATTCTGATGTGATTGAATCATACACAAACCCACTACCAACTATAGTTCTCCCTCTTACTATCAGTTCCCTGATGAACCAAGAAGGATTGTTAGGGTATAAAAGTTTAAAACTATGTCTAATCAGGTAGCCAAACTCATTGCAAACACAAATTTGAGCTCAAAACAATGGACTTGCTTTCAACAATTGACTAGCTTTCACTCTCTGCCTTGCTTCTCCAAACAAATTCCCACACCCCAGTATCATGTAACAAAACAAAACAGAAGCTATATATATATATATATATGTTTTGTACAAAACATATATATACCTTATGGGGATACTGTACTACATTAATCTTGAAAGGCACTAATTTCTTTTTAGGAGGTTATGTAGCTTCCAAAATATATTTTTTTTCCAAAATATATTTTTTGATTTTAGTGGGCATTGGAAAGGAGTTTTCTCTGTTATGGTTTGCAACAAACATAAAAACATATCCATGCGTAAGAGGTTTGGAGCTGTGAATTGGAATGATTAGGGGATACAACAATCCATTAATCTTGAAAAGCACTAATTTCTTTTTAGGAGGTTCTGCAGCTTCCAAAATACATTTTTTGATTTTAGTTGTTTTTCAATATATACATGACAGAAGAGAATATAGGCATATGTTGTGTGTTGATTAAAAAAATTGTATGCTAAAGTTACGGGCAAAGTAGTCCCCTTGACTTCTCTACTCATTCATAGGTCTGTGTGTGGCTGGGTTTCCAAACATATGCTACAGTGGATTATTTGTTCCACATTAAAATCTCGTCTGGGCCAAGTATTATTCCATTGGTCTCTTTTCTCCTGAATAGATTCAAACCACTTTTAAGCACAGTGATACTATTTTAACACCTTTAACTTAATGGTTTATGCAATTGGGAGGCAGAGGATGATTCCATTGTGAGTTTTCCAATAGTTCACATGAAGAAAAGAATGCCCATCCGAGTCAAGAAGATCATGTCACACTTTTCACTTCCCATAAAATATAATTTATGTTTTTTTAATGACATGAAAAAGATGAACAGTATGGCTTGTGCGTGCAAGAAAATCAGAGACCCAAATTTTAAGGAGGCGACGCTTTGAATGCACTTGAAATTGGGCATTTCCCATTAGTTATGTTTGGAATCATGAATATTTCTTACAAATACCATGGATTTATTATGGCTATGAAAATCTACAATGTTCTAGAGATATTGCTTTTTTTTTTAATTACAAAAATTTCACCTTGCTTTTCAGCTTAAGGGCTACACTTTTCAACCACTCTCCCGTGAGTCCTAGCATTCCTTATGACTGCTATTTATGTCTTCAAATATGATATCTGCTTTGCTGCTAACTGCTGTGGAATGTGGCCATGGAAATCTTGTTGGAAGCAATAGATTAAACTGTGAAGGCAGAAAGTATATCCCCAATTCAACCAAACTTAAGTCGTCGAGGAGACACTCATGGAACCACATACATGAATGTAGGCGAGCTACTGTTTGGGAATTCTCAACTTGTCCAGTTGCACACTTTCACTGAATGCATTAGAGTCTGAATAGTCATTCACGGACAGTTCCCCAGTCTAACAGTTGGCTTCAAATTGAAGTGGTTGTTTCGGGTGAGTATGGATGTGTGTGATAGTATCCATTGGCTTTCTACAGTCTGAATGTGTGTGATAGTATCCATTGGATTTCTACAACTAGCCTTGGGTGGGATATGGCACAATATTATCCTGACAATCTTAACATCTATAGCTACTTTGAAGTTTGGGCATCTTCCTCTAACATCTAGAGCAATCTTATCGAAGGCTACTTACATTGCATTCAGTAGCTGGGCGATTTCAGAGAAACCCACACTCTATTTGCTGGGTGATTTCATAAAATACACAGCAGGAGGTTAATGTTTGAATGTTTCTGGCATTGACAGTTGCAAATAAGCATAGGGAGAGCTGTGACAGTATATCGTGACGGGTATTAATTGGGTAATACCAATATAATCGAGTAATCGTGCATTAATCATTAATTGTTCTGTTATACATTACAGTTTGGGTAGCGACTGATGGAGGAAGGAGGGATGGTTAAAACAATGCTGCTAACCTAAGCAGATGTTGCAGTCCATCGGTAATGGTTGCAAATGTGAACAGCATCGTCGGCAATGGTTGCAGTCCATGGGCAATGGTTGCAGAAGGTTGTGCGAGATAAAAGTTCGAGAGTTCACTTCGAGTTCGAGAGTTTGAAGGTAGCGTAGAAGGGTGGCCATGCATTAATGTCTCACCCAACTACCACGAAGGGAAGGCCACAGAGTCAGGGGGCATATGGAGCGAACAAAAACGGAAATGAGAACGGTGGTAGGCTACCTTTTGGGTTTTCCGAGTGGCCGGAGATTAGACGTTCTCTGTCGATCAGAATCCCAAAAGGTAGCATAGTTAGCTTACTCCCTTCCCATATCCTTCTTCCTCGTGACCCATCTTGCTAATTTGCTTCGGCCCACAAGAGGATCTAGAACTCGGCTTCTTCTTCTCAGTATGGACCCAGATCAAATCTTGAGATGATCTCCACACTTCTTGACGTTGTGCTTCATACATCGTTGCCATCGATACGCCCTGGACCCCCCAAAATATAACACAGACAGATACCACTTCTAAGAATCAAACCCAAACCTCTCACAGCACAATCGTTGGTAAAATCACAATTGTGTAGCCTCAGAACCAGCTCTTAGGTCTCGTAGAAACTAAAAAGTCGAGAAAGCGCGAGTTATGCCCTCCAAGAATGGACTTATATGGGTTTGAGGTTAGGGTTTCTCATGCTTATATAAGCTTTGATCTGGCGATCTCCAAGTCTGAGAGCGAAATTTGACCAAACGAGATGCTTTAAATCTGTATCCAATCTTCATATTGCTGTCGTTGTCAAAATCCAATATATTTACGGTAATCTTATCCTTCCATCGACATGGATATCACCCA
This sequence comes from Picea engelmannii, assembly GCA_009831015.1. Classification (NCBI taxonomy): domain Eukaryota; kingdom Viridiplantae; phylum Streptophyta; class Pinopsida; order Pinales; family Pinaceae; genus Picea; species Picea engelmannii. The sequence goes on along the minus strand of ML785234.1, from coordinate 93,710 downwards.
TCCATATGTTATCTTACAATCTATCGAAAGTAGATGAGTTAGCTTTTCGTGTCACACAGAGGATCAACTTGATCTTGGCCTATAGGGATCAAGAGCTCTGTTTGGTTTAATTTATTGGTGCACGCACATGTTCAACTTGTTCAAATTGCTCTTGGTCCAGAAGGATCGAGAGCTATGCTTGGTTTAATTTGGTTTAATTTATTGGTAAAATCAACAAAATATTGGAAATTTGTTTGGTGGTAACGCTTTTTGTTTCTATACTCTGCTACCCTTTTGCATGAGATAGCAACCTAGTGATCGCACTTAAGATGTGGTGTTTTAGGGAGTTGCAACTTGCACCTACGTTTGGAGGCATTTGCACTTACGTTTGGAGGCATTTGTGCAGAGGCGAGACTTTTTACCTCCACAACACCACGATAACGTAAGCATTTTTTCATTGCTATAACTGGATATATGTGGTGTAAATATGATCCAAGATATGTGCTTCGTTAACCATCTTGTAGACATATGGGGGATTGTGTGATGGTTGGGAATTGGATTTTTTACACAATTACGGAGTGTACATTTTAAATTATGGTGGATAGTGGGATTCACATAATTTTGATTTATGTGCTTCATTAACCATCTTGTACACATAAGGGGATTGTGTGATGGTTGGAAATTGGATTTTTTACACAATTATGAAGTGTAAATTTTAAATTATGGTGGATAATGGGATTCACATAATTTTAAATTGATTTGGATGTCATTTTAGTGATTTATTTAAACTTTGGATTTATCATGCATGAGAGGCATCAAATTTTTCATGGGCAATTTTTTGGTCAAATTTTGTACTTAGAAGAAAGGTTTCAATCTCTAGGGACTTATTGGTTCTTGGTGCATGGTAGATCTAGAGTTAAAATAGATTTATACCGGGTTTTTAAGATATAGTTTTGCACCTCCAGAGATTCTATGCCTAGGCAAATGGTAGATCAAAAGTTAATATATATCGGTGTGTGTGTGTGTCAATTCAAGGTTGGGAATGGAATTAACTACACATCTCCTTCACACTCAACAATGCACTGGAGTTCAAATGTTTAACCTTAAGAAATTTTTTGCTTTCAATTTTTACACATATTCCACATTTAAATAAAAAAAATTTATTAACATTTTTTAAAATGCCACATGTGAACTCCATATTAAGAATTGATGGAATTACACATCTCCCTCGTATTGGGAAGTACAAAGCACCTATCATTGAAATAATAAACTTTACTTTCAATTACTTTATTTCCCTTGAGGTGGATATTGAAACATTTTATTTATGGCTCACATTGAAATACTTTTTTGTTATATATTTTTTTTCTTATTAATATTTTCTTAAATGCCACATATCAACTCCATATTAAGCATGGAAGGAATTACACATCTCTTTTAAACTTGGAAGTAAAAGGGTCCTGTCAATTGAATAAGAAATTTCCCTCTCTATATCTTAGATTCTCTTAGAATTATTTTAGTCAACATGGATATGAAATATTGTTAGATGTGAACTTCATGTTGAGCAAAAATAAAATTACACATCTCCCTCATACTAAACTATAAAAAGAAGAGACAATTAACAATAACTTATGGTGATACACTTTTAATTTGATTTTTTTAAAACTAATTTATTAAAAAATTCCCATACTTTTTTTTTTTTGTAAGTAAGAGATTTTATATATAAAGGGCCTTCAAAAAACTAGACCAGAGGTACAGAAACTTGAAAACAACCGCATTGTAATTGTTGAATTGCCCCAACAGAGGGGAAACCAGTTCAGCCAGCCGGGTAAGTATAGAATTTGATAGTCTAATAGTCTTATAAAACAGAGCTAAGTTGACTAAGCTACAGCTAAGAAAAGAAACTATTAAAGATAAAAGAACCCCTGTGGGGTCATACACTTGGTGAGTAACCTGGCCAAGTGGCTAGAACGACCACGTGCCAAGGCTCCTCGTCAATGGGTGTCACTTTTCCGTCCAAATGAAAGTCAGCACCCACGTTGCTCTCATCCTTGTTGGCATCTGGCAGGGCATCTCCATGCAGACTGTACACATGCTGGCCTGTAGCTGTCACAGCCTCCATGTCCTCATGCTTGACCTGCTCCACAATGACCTATGTTGAACGTTGCAACTGAGCATTCCTGTCGTCGCTCTCTGCATGGGGTTCCTCTACTGAAGTCGTGCCTTCTGGAGTGGATGGGAAAGCATCCTGGAAGGTGGATAGAATCTGAAGGAGGGTCGAGATCTTTTCGTCCATAATCTGCATTCGGAATTGGAGGTCCTCCATTCCCTAATGGAGTTCGAAGACAAGACCATAGAGAATGGTTAAAATTTATTTCAGCTGTGAATCAGGGATGGAGTCGGTAGACGCGTACGCATTGTTTTGGGCACTTCAAAAAAGAGGTGGCGCCCCCATGGGAGGCTGTGAGGAGCAAGATACTGATGCAAGAGAAGGTTCGTTGGTTCTGGAGTTCGGTGGGACGGCAGGAAATCACGAAAGAGAGCCCGACGAGCTGTCAGTAATGACTAGGCATTCGAACCGGGAGGCAGGCAGGGTGGAGGAGGCGAGAGGTGCTAGATTGGGCTGCAAAGGCAGCGAGGAGAATGTTGAGGGTGAACCATGGGGAGAAACAGAGGTTCGGGGCCGAGGAGGATGCCATGGAGAGCCTCTTTGTGGCCTTCCTCTTTGACGCGACATAATGTTCTTCGTTTGAAGGCTGATAATGGCTAAGTGCTCCAGGCAAATGTAGAGAGCCTGGAGAGGGCCAAGGGCTGTGAACACCATGAAAGTCCAGGTTAATCCAAGCCAAGGGAGCCTGCATTGATGAGAATGATGTGTCCATGGTGGTTGCGAAAAACTACTCTGTAACCCCCTGCTCCTGGATTGCCTTTAGAGGCTCCGTCAAAGTTGAGCTTGATGAAGTCGACTAGGGGGGTGGACCAAGAGGAGGGGCTGCTGGGAGGGGGGGAAGAAGAAGAGGGGGAAAGTGGGTGAAGAATTGGGGAGGGCTTCCAGTATTGAAGGATCATGAGTTTTGAGCGGTTGCTGATCAAATATTTTTCAGACCAAAGCTGGAGGTTGAGAGTTTCCAGAATATTGAGGTGACATTGGTTCCAGCAGTGGTGACATGGGAGGGAATCATTCCTAAAAAGACTTCTATTTATTTTCTTCCAAACCTGCCAAAGAATGAAGCCGGGAAGTAATTTCCATATACGATTTAGGAGGGAAGATTGGAACACTTGGTCCCTCCAATCCGTAATTGTATCAATGATATTGTCTCTTTTGCGATCCGAGGTACGCATAATAAGTGCACTTTGATCCCATATTTGAGCAGTACAAGGGCAGGAATTGAGGAAGTGATTCATGGTTTCGTTTTCTTCTCCACAGAGCATACAGATAGACGGCCCAACAAAACCTCTTTTTGAGAGGTTATCCTAGGTGAGAATGCTCGAATGGGTGACGAGCCAGAGGAAGAGGGTGATTTTAGGCCAATGTTTAAGATTCCTGAATTTGCTCGATACTTTCCTTGTGGGTGGAGGGTCTGATTGAGTTTTTATGTGATAGGCCTCTCGTATGCTAAAGGTGCCCCATGTGAGCTTGGTGATTTTCCTTTTGGACATTTCATCGTGCCAAGGTCTCAGATCCACGTGCGCTTCCAGGTTTAGGCATTCCCTGTTTAGGTGCCAGCGTCGCTAGGTGTCTTATGGGGGATTGTCTTGCCAGTAATTAGCTACTTTTGTCAGGCCCGCATGTGTAGCTTGGGTGCTGATATGCTCAGCCCAATCCTCGTGGTCCAAAATTGGCCATTGCTGCCAATAATCTTTCCAGAAGAGGGTTGTTTTCCCATTTCGAATTTCCCAAAAAGCATGTTGGGTAACTAGATGTCTATTCTTCTTAGTCGCTGCCCAGATTAAGGATCCTGGGTTGTCCCCATTCCATCGTATTAAGTTCTTTTCTGCCACATCTGGTGCATATTTCTTCCTCCATATCCTTGCCCAAAGATCCTTGGCATTTTTTTGCCATCGCCAGCAGATCTTGGCGCTAAGGACTTTATTCATGATAAAGGGGTCCCGTAATCCAAGGCCTCCTTGTGCTTTGGGTTGGCAGAGTTTGTCCCAACTGATCAACGCTATTTTCTTCCCTGTGTTGAGGCCTTGCTAGAGGAAGTTCCTATGTAAGATTTTTATGGTTGTGAGGACAAACTTTGGAGCAGCAAGCGCCGAAAAGGTGTAGATGGGTAGGGCTTGAAGAACTACTTGAAGGAGAATGAGACGACTAGGAAGGTTTAGAACTCTGAAGGTCCAGGAAGATAGCCTCTTAGTAAAGGAGGAAAGGAGATGTTCCTAAGAGGAGTTCCCGAGGGCATTATCAATCAGGGGGATGCCAAGGTATTTGGACGGAAGGGAGATTCTGTTGAAACCAAAGATATCAGAGACATGGCGTTGAATCGGAGGGGGCATATTGAAGAAGAAGATTTGGGATTTATCTTTGTTACAATCCAATCCTGAGGCTTCAGAGAAGGTTTGGAGGATCGAGAGGAGGGAGTTGACTTTGCATGTTGTTGGGGTACCCATCAAAAGCGTGTCGTCCACAAACTGGCTATGTGAGATAGGGGGAGATACCATGCAAAGGTAGACCTGTCAATAAGTTGTTTGCAATAGCTACGTGAATAGAGCGGCTAAGACCCTCGGCTATAATGATGAATAGGAACGGGGAAAGAGGGTCTCCTTGTCTAATTCCTCTGGAATGGGAAAAGGGGCGAGAAGGAACTCCATTGATAATGATGGAAAAAAAGCCGAGGAGGTTAGATTCAGAATCCAAGTCACCCAGAGCCTATCAAAGCCAAAGGCAAGGAGCATTTCCCGCATATAGTCCCAACTTATCTTATCGAAGGCTTTAGAAAGGTCTAGTTTAAGGGGCATACCTGGCGTTCTGGTCTTCTGCAAAGAGTGGATCACTTCATGAGCTAGGATGATGTTGTCTAGGATTTGTCTTCCCTCAACATAGCCTGATTGCTCCAGAGAGATAATTGTTGGTAGGATGGGCTTGAGGCTTCGTGCGATCACTTTTGTTAGAAGTTTATAGATGATGTTGCAGAGGGCTATGGGTCTGAATTGTTTAGGATGGTGAGCTTGCCCCTCTTTGAGGATGAGGGTGAGGAAAGTCACATTGAGAGCCTGAAGGACTTGTCCTGTGGATCGGGAATATTCAATAATTTCCCACACCTCTACCCTAATCAACGGCCAACAATGGTGGAAAAAATCACTGGTGAAACCATCGGGGCTAGGTGCCTTGCATTTGGGGGTGTCCTGAAGCGCTTGATCCATCTCCTTAATTGTAATAAGACGGAGCAGAGCTGAGTTTTTATCCGGAGTGACAAGGGAGGGCACATGCTGCGTGACCTTAGCTATGGCCTCAGATCTGTTCAGGAGTGGTTCCGTGAGGAGATATTTGTAATAGTCTATCAATTTCATCTCTAGGTCTTCATGGGAATAAATGGGCTCAGCATTGGTGGAGGTTAAGTGCGTAATTATATTAGTATGACATTGGTGAAAGATGGTTCTGTGAAAGAATTTGGTGTTTCGGTTCCCCTCCTTGAGCCACTGGATGCATGATTTTTGTTTCCATAGAATCTCTTCTTGCTGGCCTCCAACTGTTGATTTACTTTTGCTTCCTAGGTTTTAAGCTCGTCCGTTAGCCCTTGCAGTCGGATCTGATTTTGAATCGCCCCCATTTGTTCTGACAACTTCTTTTGGGAGTCAAAGATATTGCCAAAGATTTTCTTATTCCAGAGTTTGAGTATTTGTTTGAGGTTCTTTAGCTTTTTCTGAAATCTGTACATCTTGGAGCTGCGGGGGACCTCTGCCTCGCTCCACCAATCCTGGATCTTTGCTTGGAAATCTGGGTGGTTGAGCCAAAACTGTTCAAACCTGAATGGTTTTTTCCCTGGAGTGGCTGGCACATCCAACCATAGCTGAATGGGCCAGTGATCCGAGCCAGGGAAATTCAGAATGCTAGCTTCCAAAGTTGTTCCTTCCAGCATAAGGGAGTTAGAGATGAGGAATCAATCTAGCTTGCAGGCGATTTGATGTGATCTAGTTTTTCTATTTGTTCAGGTATGGATGCCATTGATGGCTTCCAGGTCGATGAGGTTGAGGTTGTCTATGAGGCTGTTGAAGTCACTGGAGTCCTGATCGAGGTGTCTTGATCCCCCTTTTTTTTCCTCCAGACTACGTATGAGATTGTAATCTCCACTGACAATCCATTTGTTGTGCCTAGTTAGGTTGGAAAGGTATTCCAAGTTCCTGAGAAAGGCTTTCTTATCCCTTGGGTTGGATGGGCCGTAGACATTGGTCAGGTGTCCAGGCTTGTTAGAACCAATAAGCCTATAATCTGCAGTGATGGACCACTTGGTAGTGATAAAGTTCTCCATCAACAATGAGTTGGTGTTCTAGAGGATAGCTAGTCCTCCAGCTGTACCTGTGGTTGCAGTTGAAATTGCTTCCCCTTGCTTCCAACAGTGGGGGAGTAGCCTATCAATATCTTCGGTTGTGCACTTTGTTTCCTGTAATAATAATATGTATGGTTTTTCCGCAAAGATCAGATCTCGTAGCATTTTTTGCTTGCTACGTCCATGAGGCCTCTTATATTCCAGGAGATAATCTTCATGATGATGGGGGGTGGAGAGAGGAGGAAAGTTGTCCGAGATGAGGTGGATTTTCCCTGAGTTTACCATGAAGTAGCCTATTTCTTGTATAAGCTTGTTGGTAGACTTCCTTCCTCTTTTTTTTTCATCTTTCTGAGTAAAAATTCCCATACTTTAAATGCACAATAAAAAATAAAAAATATATAGAAAAATGAACGCTCAAAAATATATACGAGGAATCATTTAAAGCTTGCATAAATTAAATATGAATAAGTATTGATCTTTCATAAATATGAATAAATATTTATGTTTCGCTTGATTATTTTCGTATAAAAAATAATATTATTCTAAATAATAACATTTAGAATAATAACATTTATGTTTGGCTTGATCATTTTCTTATATATTTAGAAAAATATATATACGAGGAATCATCTAAAGCTTTCATAAATTAAATATGAATAAATATTTATGTTTCGCTTAATCATTTTCGTATCAAAAATAATATTTAGAAAAAAAAACTTCCTAAATTTATATAACATGATATGTATTAATATAATGTTTTTTAATAAATAGGTGATTATATTTATGTTTTCAAAAATAGTATTATTAGTATAAAGAATATTTATATTTTAAATAATAGTATTCAAACCACTATAATTAAATATTAAGAAATAACAAAGCATAATAGAATAATAAACAACAATACTTATCTTACTTCTATTATGTTCCTCGCAAGTGGCAAAACCAAAACCCTATGGGTAGTGGAACCGTTGTGCATAACCTTATCTGTAGGTATTGATAAATGTTATTTTGTTGTACGTGGTATGTGTTATAGACCCTTAGACCATCCACTTTCTATGCCCTTGAATTGCAATAGTGAATAAGTTGTGACTCTTTTTACCGAAAAATAAATGGAGCCTCCATTGGTGAATTATGCTAGTTGTACCAACAACTGCATATTTTACTTTCCATGAGAACATGTCAAATGATGATTTTCCAGTACAAAATTTAAATAGTATGTTTGCTTGTAAAAGTTGTGAAAGTAAGTTAAATTTAGAAAACAAAATATGTCGACTAGTGACAAGAGTGACCATCTTGTAGATGCACAAGTACATGTGTAGGAGTTCTTGTAGATGCATAAGACATGTGTAGAAGTTGATGGATCATTATTCTTCTAAAATCTATGGTTTACTACTCTTGGTGCATTTGGATCCTCTATTATTAAGCTACTCTAGTAAGAGAGTTGTAAATCGTGACAAAAAAACAAATGAAGCCTCTATTGGTCAAGAAAATAGTTTTGTTTCATTGGCCAAAACCATATTAATATAGTACCAACCATTATACATTTTTCACCTTGTAAATGTGCAAAATGATGATTTTATGAATGAAAAATTTGAATAGTGTGACAACTTGTAAATGTTGTGGGAGTTGGTCAAATTTGCAAATAAAAACACCATGGACTAATGGATATAAAAATGACCTATATGATCCATAAGTACATTCTTATGATCTAACACATCATTATTTTCTACACAGTACATGATTTTTTAATGCCCAAAACATTTATGGATTTTGTTCATGAAATTTTCTAGCAAGAGAGATGCAACTTCCAATAAGAAAATATCAGAGCCTCCACTGGCTAAATGGCTAGGTCTATTGGATTTTCCACACCCAAATTATATTCCTAGTTATACCAAAGTCTATGATTTTTCCATCCCTAATAATGTGCGAAAATATTATTTTTCGGATGCAAAACTTCAACAATTTGACACTTGTATAAGTAACTACAAGAGTTGGTCAAATTCAAAAATAAAAACTTATGGGATGGTAGTAAGAATGGCCATCTTGGTGATGCATGTGTACACATGTATGCACTAACAGACAACTATTTTGTTGCATTATATATTTTTCTAATCCCCAAAACATTTGGGACCTATATCCCTAAACTACTCGGGCAAACAAGTTATAAGTCACAACAACAAAAAATATAGAGCCTCGATTGATCGAATGAATAGCACAATTGTATTTTCCACACTTGAACTATGGCACGTATACCAACCATTCTAAATTTTTCTACACCATGGATGTGCCAAATGATCATTTCCAAATGAAAAAATTCAATAGCGTGATGAAATTAAAAAATTGTGTGAGTAGGGAAAATTGTAAAATGGAAACCTCATGGGTTGATGGCTAGAATACCAACCATGGTGATGCATAAGTACACATGTAAGGGATACTTGATTTCTTTTTCTTTTTTCACTGTAAGTTTTCTAACCAAGACAGAATTTGGTCCATATGTCCTTGAAATTCTCTAGAAAGCATGTTGCAACTCATAACAAAAGAAAAATGGAATCTATGTTGGTTGAGAGGATAGTTACTTTGGGTTAGCCACATAATTTTTTTTATATATGTACCAACCACTACACATTTTCCACCTCTAGAATGTGAGAAATGATGATTTTCTACACATAAAATTTTAATAGTGTGAGAACATGTAAAATTTGTGATTCTAGGTCAAATTCACAAAGTGAAACCTCATGGGTCAGTCACTAGAACACCCATGTTGATGATGCATAAGTACACATGTAGGAGGAGATATTTTTCTTTGTGTCTTTCACTAGTTATCCAAGATTATTCTACTTACACATTTCCACTAGAATGATTATCTACAATATACAACATTATCCAAAATGGATCATTATATAATTTGTCATATATTTTTGTACTTTCTAGGTGGAAAAATTGGAGCCATTAGTTTCTAAGTCACATTTTAGGGGTAGCTCCTATTTTAGTCATTTTTTGTCCAACAACTTTTATAGACTACTTAAGGAATAAAACAATATTTTTTGCAGTAAAAATATTACAAACAATATTTTTTGAATTGTTCTACACATTGAAATGGTTCAAACAACACAAAAATCACTTCAATTCGAGTTTGTACAAGGAATTTTCCCATAAGTTGACCTATTATATTTACCACCATGGTATCAAGTAGATGCCACATTATCTTAAATTACTCACACATGTGAATCTAGTCACATGTGAAATTTCAAGTAGTATTTAGAGGGTCTAAAACCCTAACCATAATTGGGAGTTAAATCATGCAAAAACCATATCCTTAAGCCTAGCAAAATATCAAGACATTGTTAAATATCAGGTCACCAAAAAAAGAAGTAGTTCCATTATTATTGTATTGAGTAGTGTTCCACAATTGATAAGAGAAAGGTAGTGGGATATAAGAGTAGAGTAGAGGAAGTAGAAGACCCTATAGCAGCCATACATGCCATAGTGTCCATAGCAACTTCATAGTGACTTATTAGTTCTTTGTATTTTCATTTCATAACTAAGAAGAAAGAGAAAGACATAGTCCTCACCTTTTGTTTGGGGTTTTCCCATATTAGGTTTCCCTAGGTAGATCTCGTGTTCATTATGTGGATGATGTATTATTTGTTTTAACCTTTTTTATTTCAATCTCAATTTATTTATATATTTCATGTGTCAAAATAATAATATTGAATCTTAATCATAAGAAAAATATGACATAACAATATTTGCATAAACTTGTAAGATATGCTAGGAAAAACTATTCCAATGGTATACCCACTACAATTTCTAGATCATATTGTTATCATAGTAGATTTCTTTGAATTTTTTGTGAAAATTTAAAAACCCAAAAATTGGTGTAAGAAAGAAGTCTCAAAACCCTATCCATGATGAATGATTATAATAAAAATCCAAGGGACTAATAAGAAGAGCAATTCTTAAAGATGGAAGCATAAGTCACTGACTTCTCTTGTAATGTGAAGATCCTCATGGGAGCTCTCAAACGAATGCTTAGACCTTTGAAGGATTTAAATAGTTCTAACTCAAAATTTGGATCTAGTTGGAAATTTGGAGATAATGAATATGTAAAAATGAGTTGAATAAAGACTCAAAGAAAGAGAGACCAAGTTCCAACATCACTTTTTCTGAATTATTGATTAAGGTGGAACCAAAGGTGGAGATTAAACCCTACCAAGGTGATATTGATTTTGTTAATTTGAACCAATGGTTGTAATAGTTAGAAGTCTATTTTAGTCTTCTTAAAATAGGATAAGAGAAAAATAGGTCATTTTTGTCACTGAAATTAGAGGGCTATGCCCAAACTTGGTGAGAATTTTACATAGAGATGCTCAAGATAGAGGATGATTCCCCATTAACTAAATGAGAGGTGTTAAAAAAAATCATTAAGTTCCACTGCTATTCTATTGGGTATGAAGAATACCAATCTATCTGTTGGCATTAGTTCTAGTCACACGCAAGAGAAGAGTGCACAAGAGTACACACTAAGTTAAAAAAGAATGCCATTATGTTGGGTATATATCCCAAGAACTCATATTTAATCCTCAAGTATTTGGGAGGTCTCCAAAAATATGTATTGTTTGGAATACCCTAAATGTACATGAGGGATGCAATTTTCATGAGGAGAGAAAATCAACACCACTTGATCAAAGATGGAACATAAAATAAAAATGCACACCACACCAAACTAAAATACCTAATATACAAAATACCATAATTACATGTGGCTTAAGCATTCTAATTGTGTATATATATCTCATTGTGAGGATTTGATAGTGGATTTCCATTATAATTGACTAACTTGTAGTCCCCTTTGTGCATCACACATCTTACGATGTAGGGACCATGATAAAGGGGTTCAAACTTACTTACACCTAACTCATCATTGTCTTGATCATAAACTAGAACTAGGTCACCCTTCGAAAAGACACAAGGTGTTACAAGGAATAAATCTCTATGGTTTGGGGTAGGACCACAACAGACGAAACGACACCAAGAAATAAACTCAAATCTCAAGTGTGCTAGATAAATGGAAATTCTAGCAAAAGAAAGTCTAGAATCCTACCTCTTCCAAATGTTCGTAGGAAACCACCTTTGATCTCACAATCCAATGCCTAATAACTATAACTTGTCCTAAACATCCAAGATACACAAGCATATGGAAAATGTATGAAATGTTAGCATATAAATTATCATAATCCATTAACATGTATAGGAAATTTACCCATGGAAAATAATATAAATATTTGTAACATGTAATTGGACAAGAAAAGAGTATTTCTATTAATATAATCAATAGAGTATATAGGTGAAAACCTCTTGTATATATCAACAACTTGTCGAAACCAAGAAACTAAGTCCCTCCACCTGGGCCTTCCCCACTTTCAATCCTCTACAAGGAAACATCACAAGTTCTAAGAGTAATTGGGTTCCTCATTCACAAGATAGGGAGAGCCTAGGGGATGAATATAAGGAGAGTTCATACTTAAAGGACTAAGGGATGCAGACTCAAGGATGTAATATGAGGTAAATTTTCTTGAGAGTGTAGTTTCTCTCAACTTTTTCTCCACCTACAAGGCTTGTATATGGATCAATTTGTATCCTCCAAAAGGAATTGAAGGGTCGAATCAAAGTGTTTCCAACATATGAAGGGACAAGGATCATGGATCCCATGACTTGGCATGGAAAATAAAAATATTTTTAATTTTTATCACAAAACATGATGTACATGGGTCGTAATGGAGCAACCTACGTATACGCAAGTTGTGTAACTGTAACTCACATATATGTAAAATTTTTTGAATATTTGACTTCTGACTGAGAAAAATGGGGAAACTAAGTCTATAGAGGGAATGGGTAGGCCACCAAATCATGATGCATAGGGTGTGGAAACAGTTTCTATAACACAACGTCAATTTTTTTTTTCATATTGGGATTTGATGTGCTTCTTATGAGTCTCATTGTCAATTGTGTTATTGAAACTATTCATCAAGACGATTTAGATACAAGATATGATCTTCCTCACTGGAAGTATTGCGTAAGATTTCTATGGATAGCTTCAATGACAATATTTTTCATTCAATAATTAGGACTACCTCCACTCCATAAACAAGTTGAAATGGTGTAAACTCAGTGGGAGTCTTGGCCATTGTTCAGTAGGTCCATATTGCTGAAAATAACATAAGATGACATTTATTCTTGTGTTTCCCTACCATCCTCTGGATCCTTCTTTTAAATACCCAATTTATGTCTTCGAACTGAAGATTTGAATGAGGATAATAAGGTGTTGATTTTGCATGACGAAAACCCAACCTAGTAGCTAGTTCAATCATCACTTTTTTTGGAAAATGTGGCCCATGGTCTATAACAATAGCCTTAGGTGAATCAGACCATGTTATAATTTGATTGAACAAAAATAATGCTACTATGGTTCCATCGTTAGAAAAGGTAGGTAATGCCTCATCCCACTAACTAAAGTAGTCAACAGGGGCCAAAAACAACCATAGGATGCAACGAAGTAGGATGAGAACACATTTTATAATTAAAGACTTGACAAGGGTGACACCTATGGACTACATTGATACAATCCTTAAAGATCGTGGAGCAAAAGTATCATGTGTGTAAGATCTTCTAGGTAGTGGCAAGCCCAAATAAAGTACTGCGACATGCTCTAGAATGGAAATCATTCAAAAGTCACTCAGTTTCAGCATGGAAAAGACATTTATGTAAAATCAAATCAACCCCTTGATGGAATTTAAGAGTGTCATCAATGATGAGGTATTTTTTTGCCTGGTAGTGTATGCATCGATGCTCATCGTGGGATAACTAAGGAATTTTTTTTTTGGTTTGGATATATTCCAAGACATCCCCATAACAAGGATCACACATTTCTATAAGAAATAATGACTCATTAGAAAAGGAATCATTATCCATGGGTTTTTCATTGACTCGGGGAAGTTCAAACATCAACTTAGTGAAGGAAAAAGACTTCTTGGATTTGGAGGTTACATACTCTAAGTATTGAACTCTTGTAAGATGACAATCCACTTCTAGTCTTCTCACCCAATGCTATGATGGCTCAATATATGTTTCATTATGTTGGAGTATGATATGATAGTGGTAGTACATAAGAGTGGGTAATATTGTAAACATTGGACAACATGAGCAGGAGGTAATTGTTGGTTGATGGTACAAGGAGGATGTAATTGAAGAATCACCTCAAACTCCAAGGGAACAACCATGATCTTGTACTTGGACATGATGAAGCATGATAATAACCGAGAAACCATGCAATAGATGCACTTATGCGGGTTCAAATGTATATTATAGTAACAACATCGGGTAAAAATGGCCTCCATGTAACTAGGATGATCCTCATGCCGCTTAGAAAAAGTAGCCAAATAATATAAGTATTCATTTACAATGTATTATATGTCATGAAATGCATATGACATGGTCCACTCTAAAGTGGCCCCAACATTTTTAAGTCCAAATGGTAAGCTCCAATAACTGAATTTACCCCAAGGATAGATGATGAAAGTCTTGTGTTGATCTCCTCATTTGATCTAAATTTGATTATAGTTGGAGAAACCATCCATGAATGAGAATATATCACTTCCAAAACACTCATCATAATCTAATCAATGAATGGGTTGGGACAATTATCCTTAGGACAAGCCTTGTTCAATTCACTATAATCAACATAGAGCCTAATTGTGCATTGTTTCTTAGATGCAAGCGAATGATATTGGGTTCATATTTAGTCAAGGGAACTAGATATACAAAGTGATAATGAAGAATACTTTCAACCTCCACCTTGATGGAAATAACTTTCTTTGAGTTTATTTTCCAAAGCTTTTCCTGAACAATATTCACTCCATCATATGTTTCTATCTCATGCTCGACAATATGGGTTTCAATACTAGGAATTTATTCATATGACCAAGAAAATACATCAAAAAATTCTTTGAATAGGATGGTATATAGTTCAATCTCACGCGGGGAAAAGTTTGCACCTATCGGTATATATTCCATGACACTTAGATTCGTCAAAATGTCAATGGGTATAGTATGAGATATGTTTTCCCAGTTACCTCTTGAAAATACGTGATGTGTAATAATGGGAGACTGGTACCACTAAACATCATCAATAGAAAAGATTTTTTTGATGTCATCCTCTAGTTGTTCCAAATCGGGAAGAAATTACGTGCGATGGTGTATCTCATCCCGTGTCCTATCAACTAAATCCATGGATTCAATAATGGTCTCATTTGAAGGTAACTCAATATCAAATAAGTCATGTGAAGTGGGAGGAGAAGTGATGGCCCATGTAGGCCTAGAATATTGATCGAATTCCACATCCTCTTGGGGATTCTAATCAAGGTTACAATTTTTCGATTGGATCAATTGATCAATGCTATTAAATCTCGACCATTGTGAGTGGAATTTGAGCTCCATAAGTCTCTACTTCTGTAGGACTTGGTACCACCCAAGGATCAAAATATATAATGGATCCACTAGTAACGAAATATGTCATATTGATAAGAACCACACTTTGTGAATGAGGTGGTAGGGGAAGAGCAAATGTACCAATCAAGGAGGACTGTTTGAACATCCCTGGAACTACACTGTAATAGGAACTCCTAAAATAACTGAAAAGGGGCATGTTGGAGCTCATGTTGGTCCTAAGTATGAAATTTAATCAATGGTCACAATTCACCTCTGATGAGGAAAATGACGGACTTTAAAGACCAACGAGGATACAACTGTGATCTCACAAAACCAGGTACACCCAAGTAGAAGGTTGTATTTTAGAGGGGCCTTGACCACTGAAACGATCTTACCACCTAACTCTATGGGAAATGTGGTAAGGATCCCATGAGTCCAAAACATATTTCCATCAAACACCTTGAGCATGGTGTTACAGGGATCGATCTTTGGATAGACGATATATTTCCAACATGACATGGACATGATACAAGTGGAGGATCTTTTATCAAAAAAAATTTAGAAGATAGTTTTCCCACATACTATTACTTGAATTTGAAAAGTAATTTTGTGGGATAACCTATGCCAACTTTGGTCCAAGTAAACCATAATCATGTTGGAATTTGAGGGGTCAACCCCACTTATGTTGATAATAGTTCCTTACGCTATATCAGTAAACTTTGCAAAACTTTGAGTGGAGACATGACACATGGTTCCTGGGCCAATCCTCTGCAATATTATAGTTGTGGGAAGCCTGTGCATTGGGATTAAGTGTTTATCTTTGAAGAACACCCTTTGATGGGTGAAGCATTGTATCAAGTGATGGAGAGGGTCACCAAGTTGAGACGAGGGAAATTGATCATGATTCAAAGGAACAACCTCAATATTCTCATAACTAGGAAATTAAATTTGCAAACACATTGTTTTAAAGGAAGTTTCTCATATTCCACTTGTTGCACGTAGTTCCACTTATCTAGATTAAGTTGAATGGCCACAAGAAGACCCTTTTTGAGATATAATTCTACATAGATGTGGGAAAAGGCTTTCATGATATCTCTTGGTTCATCCCTATTGGTGTAACAACCTAAATCATTGTCAATTATATTTACTATGCCATTATTTCAAAAGTACAGGGGGAAATATGGAAGTTGTACTCAGACTGGGACAACTAAGCGAATGCCATTTTCTGGAAAACTAATCAGGTTTCAACCGATTCAGATACATTATGTGAGAGCCCGTTAAGTAAGGGCCATTGTAGAATACAAGATCCATAACAAATTTCTTCTCAAACAATAAAGAGAAAAACCCATGCCCACAAAAAGACATAGAGAGCTACCCCTCGATTAAGAGTTTCTATTTTGTTTTTCCACCCACGTGGACATAGCTCGTGGGGAGGGGAAAATCCCCATGAATTTTTATATCATGTCATTTTTAACAAGACGAAGACCTAGACTATGTGAACTCATGGGATGAATTGCAACTTTAGGGATTTCATCATACCTTTTAACAAATATGGAGGGCGGTGGCTTGGGAGATTTTATAAAATATGAAAACAAAGAGAAAAAAAGGAGATATATAGAGGATGAGGAGAAAGAGGAGACATATCTCACCCACTAGAGGGTGATTCCATAAGGAACCAGGAAGCGAGTAGGATAGGGTTTGCAGATGAGTCGGCCAGTATGAAACCTCAAATACTAGACAAACAACCATTACCACTACCATGAATATATATTGTTTCCTTGAAGTTCCAAACAAAAGGATTTAAACCACCTGTTGAAACTATAATCTCTCTTTCCATTTATTCTGCACTTTTGAGATATCCAAAAGAAAACAAAGTACTCAACAAAGAGTCAGATGGCAGTTCTACTATAAGGTAAACACTCAATACCAAAATTTTGTATTAAACTGTGTGTGTAACCAAAAATCAACCAATCAATCAAATATAAGGAAAAATTCAAAAAAAAAAAAATGTGATACAAAATTGCTTACATAAACAACTAAATGAAATATATTTTAAGGTTTTGACCATTAACCGAGAGAGAATCAACTTCCCCTTCAAAAATTTGAAAACGATATGTTCATGTCGCTATCTTTTCATCAATTTCATAAGGTACTAACCGTAATTATTGAATCTTAGTGTGGTTATGTTAGTGTTCATTAGTTGTATCCCACTTTAGGACCAAATCATGTACTTCAAAGTTCTTGTTACCAACTTTGTGTTTATTGAGCCATCGCTTTATTATTTTTTGGTGTGTTGCAAATTTATATATATATTTCTCCCTTAGATGATATGGGGAAGTTCCCAAGGCTTCCTTAGGAGTAAGTCGGTTATCCCAAAGAGAATTTGTCAGAGAATCGTGCCAATTATTGTGATTCTCTTTTACATTTTTTTAAGGATTCAAATTAGATTCTTGTTGGTTGATTCTACTACTTCCTTAACTCATGAGTATTAATTAGTAGAATATATTAAAATAATCCATTTATCTAATGCAAATTCAGACAACAATTTAGAACAAAAATACACAACATTATTCAAAACAATGACCGAAGGAACCCCAAACCTAGTAATCAGATGTTGTTCTAAAAATTGGATTACTACATTTTCATTCACCTATGTTAAGGGGACAAATTCAGACCAATGAGTGAAGTAATATATTGTAGTTAGGATGTATCAGTGATATTTATATGAATGAGGATTTATTTCACCGATTGTTTCTATTCCCCATTGTTCAAAAGGTCGACTAATTATAACTAGCTCTAGGGATATATTTGTTTTCATTTCTCTTGTTGAACTTAGCTATCAAGTTTTACACTTCCTAACATAAGAATGCACATATGAAAGAAGAGTAGGAAAATAATATCCATCTCTAAATACCTCATGAGAAGTAGTCTCTCGAGGGAGATGACCATTGATTGTTCCATCATGGAGATCCTTTAACACTCCCTCAATGTCCTTTTTCTAAGCATCTCATCAATACTCCTTCATAGTTTTTTCGAAACATAATGATGTTATTCAATTGAAACAAAGCTTATTTTATAATCAAATCTCTTCTCTCCCTAGAATTCATAGGATAGGGGAACGATCGATAGTGTATGAAATACATCATATTTAAATACCATGAATCATCCCTAGCTGGTATAAACAATATATCATTGGAAAAATAAGTCAACTAATTGTCCCATCCTTCCTCTTTAACCACAACGATGTGTGATTTTGATGCTAATTTTCACGACCCCTATCCCCTAATGATATGAGTAGTTTCTATTTCCATATCGAATTTTTGAATATTTTTTATCTAATTCCCCCTACGCTCTCCCAATTATTGTTATGTAAATAATCATTGAACTGTGGGATGAGGAACTATTACCTTAGTATGATTTTTTAGAATGTATGGTCCAAAAGTTTTGGCAACTTGGAAGAATGCAAAGGATTCTTTATCTATGGTAGGGTATTTTATATCAACTCCTTGCAAATTCGTACTCATGAACAAGATCAATGCTTCATTTCCTTATGTACCCTTTTGTGTTAACATGGAAACCAAAGAATTAACAAATGGAAATGCATAGAGAAGAAATTCATGAGAAAATAAGGACTGTGTAAAATAGGGGCATTAGATATAACAACCTTAATTTTGTCAAAATATTGTTTGTCTTCTTGGTTCCATTTAAAGTCGTCATTATTTTTTATCATTTTTTGAAGAGGTTTAATAGTTTAAGAAAATTTAGGGATAAGTTTTCTAACAAAGTTTATTTTATCAAAAAATAATTGCATTGATTTCTTATTATGAGGCAGAGGCAAGTGAGATATTACCTTCACACATTTAGGATCTATAGTAATGCCTTCCTTAGATATAATGTGACATAGTAATTTCCCTTTAGTGACTCGAAAAATTCTCTTCATATGGTTTAGGGAAATTCCATACTTCATACATATTTCAAAGATCTCAGTAAGATGGGAAACATGATCAAATCTATTTTTGAATAGATAGTGACATCATCTAGATAAAAAAACAACACTTTTGTTGATCATTCTTGGGAAAGAGACATCCATGGCTCCCTAAAAAGTGGCCCCAAAATTGATTAATTCAAAATGCATTTGTTACAAGTGAAGGTTCCCCATTTAGTGTGAGATGTGGTTTTGAGACTATCTTCCTTAGCTACTAGGATCTCATTATTTTGAAAGAACCATCCAAGATTGAAAACATTTAGAAACCAATTACGGTCTGAAGGAGTTGTTCCATTGGTGATGTTGGATAGTTATATTTTTGTGAAGATTTATTCAAATTTCCAAAATCAACACACAACTAGATTTGTCTAGTTTTCTTTCTTATAGGAATGAGGTTAGCAACCCAAGTCGGATTTCTAACTTATAAAATTATTTTGGCATCTAAAAGTTTCTTTAATTTTTCTGGATATGAGGCTTGAGGGAAGGGTGGAAACCTCGTAACTCTTTTTGAAAAGGTTTAGTTTTATTTTTCATCGGGATGGTGTGTTGAATGATTCATGTATCATATGTCATAAGATAATTGTATGACCAAGAAAACACAACTTGATATCATTTAAAGAACATGATATAAGTTCATTTATATTTTTTAGAGCATTCTCTCCCTACACTGACATTTTTCAAATATTCTATGGTGTCAAAATCAATAATATCATGCCCTAAACTCAAACTACCACTTTTATCACTTGGTGATCACTTGAATTTATTGTGTAGGTCAAATAATGTTTCTATATTGACAACAACCTTAGGCATGGTATGAATCTTTACAGTTTCCTATTTTCCATCTCCTTCTTTTAAGGTTACCTAAAAAACATCATCATCTATGGCAAGGTCCTTGAAGGTCCCATAATTAGTTAGGAATTTGAGAATATGTTCATCTCTTTCAAAAACTATCTAGTTTGTCAAATTATTTGATAGGGACAATCGATATAACAATTCAATAGTGAATCTAGATGCTTTAAAATATTCTAGTGGGAATAGTATGGAAGCGATGATAGCTAGTGAATTTGTTGCAATGTTCTTATATATGGGCACAACAATGATGTTGAATGCTAAAAAATAGTCAATTAGTATTTGGAATTCTTGCTAATAATATATGGTATGTAAATAATTAAAATGAATAATGTTCTTAATCTGTCTTACTACAATCTCAAAATCACCAAAAACTTTATTTTTCTAAATCTTCATCTCAATGAAATTCTTGAGGCCTTGAAATATGGCCTCATAATCAACAATGTTATTTGTACGTTTGAATTCCAACATAGAAGACCAAAAACTTTGTCTCCCTTTTGGATCTATTATCATACAGCCAACTCCAACTCCTTCTAGAGACTTAGACCCATAAAAAAATGTCCAAACATCAGATGTATATTTCAATTTTTTTGTCCTTATCAACATTTTCTATTTTTTTTTGTTTATATTTGCAACACTATCTTGATCAACGTCATCATTCGTGGTATCTTTGCATTCAAAGACAATGTCATCTTGTAAGGTAATTTGAGACCTCTATCTTTTAGGTACCATAGAATTTTAAGGAATGAAATTCCCTATGTAAGAGTATAATGCATAATTTCCCAAAATAGGATATTCTAAAGACAATGGTTCATTTTCCACTTCAATATTATTCAATGTATGTATCAAGTATCTCTCCCTGTCTATTCTAATTTTTTTACGTTGACCATTCTAAGGAAGCTAGAGATAAGACCACTTAGACACAAAAAAAACCTTCTAACTTTTGTGACCAATCTTGACTAAGGAGTAAATTGTATGCTTCAGAGATATCAACAACCACTATATCAATAACTTGATGGAATTTCGGATTAGAGGCTACTCTCTTGAGGACATACTTTAGCTCACCAATCACTTTTACCTCATATCTATGAAATTGAATTATATGTGTTGAGAACTTAGTTGGGATTGCATTAATTTTTTTGCATACTCAGTATGGCATGGCATTTGAGGAAGCTCATTAGTCAACTATACAATTCTGAATGTTTTGGTTGAAAATTTCAAAAGTCTACAAAAATCGGGGAGTCAATGCTTTATATTTTCTTTCATTTATTGTTGTGTTGACCATTGTTTTTTTCACACTATTATCATATGTTTTTCTCATGAGTTTAGCGGGGCTAGTAGGAGATGATTTATCACATTTTAAAGAATTTAATAATATATTGCAATGATGTGAAATTTTGCACAAATATAGGATAGAAATGTTTTCTTTAATTTTCTGCAGATCCTCCACAACATTATACTCCATAGGTTCTACCAATATACTGGCTACCTTGGGTAAATCAACAAACACAGGTGTTGGTCTATTATTAGGATTAAAGTTTCAAGTAGTCTTCCTAATGGTTTGAGGTGTAGTTGGTTGTTGTTGAATGAGATTTCCCTTACTCCTTGTTTTCACTACTAAAATTTCTACCATTACTTCATTCTCATATATTAAATTCACCCCAGGTAGCATATCCCATAGGACCATAATTGTCTCATATGTATGCTCAGAATGTTCTTCATCTAAATATCTCTCAATATGGTCACCAAATTCTTCAACTTGAGAGAAGCTATCCAACAACTTGTTGGATACCAAATTCATGGAATTTATCCATTGTGGGCATGTTTTCTATGAATGTTTATCTTGATGATAGTTGCAATAGTTATCCATAGTTACTTCTTCTAGATCTAAATTAAAATTTATTGGGGGAGGCTCAATATATTTTGAGGGAAAATGTATTGTTAAGAAAGGATTGTATGGTCTCTGATTCAAGCTCCCTTCACCCGTGCTCCTCTTTATTTCAATTATTTCATTTGAAATATTTTGATATTTTGTTTGGGTGGAGTTACCTCTTTCTCCCCTAAAGTGGTCTATCCTTCTTTACTTCCCCTCATCTCAAATTCGATCTTTTTGGATTCTCCAAAAATTAATACCAAGATGTTCTTCCTATAATTTTTTATGAACATTGAGATTGGTACTGGAAGAGCATTGACATACACTTCGATTTCAAGCTCTTCGGACAAGGTAGTACCTTGTTGGAACTTATTTAGAAAAGTTTTGAATATTTGATTAAAATATTTAATCTTTTCTTTGGGACCCATTACGAAAGAAAAAAGATCTCCCATCAATTCCCCCATAGTAGTTTCTTCCCTTCATTTATATATTAAATCTTTCTAAAAATACACCCAGTTAGTTATTGAGCCCACAAGAAGATTGAAATAATAGGTTGATGCTAAATTCTTGAAAGTATAAGGAAAGAGGCGGTAGAAGACAACTTCATGTAGCGCATTCATTAGTCTGATAGAAAGAATAAACTTCTTAACATGTTCTTCAGGGTCATATTTAGGTAATACGTGATATAGGTTCTTGGGTAAATTGTGAAGGGGTGGAGGTAAATTCAACGAATCCCAGGACAACCAAGGTTGATTTGCATTTTATTGTCGTCCTTTGATGTGATGAAATCAAACTGAAAGGTTGATTCATTTCTTTGAGAGATAGTTTCTGTTGGATTACTGAGAAGGGGGGTGAATCAGTAATAGAACAATTTAATCCTTTTTAACCATATAATCAAAGTGTTATATCAATGAAGCATTATCATCCAATAAATGCAGAGTAAATAAGAAATGAACAAATGAACAAACATACACATACAAAGTACACCAATGTTTTACGTGGAAACCCAAATCGGGAGAAAACCATAGAATGTTTTTTCTTATATGTCTTGAAGAATTACATTCATTGGAAGCACCAAATTCCTTTGTTTTCTAGCTGCAACTACAACCAGAAGGTGGCTACAACCACCTGTCCTTGCCCCGTCCTACCACCCTAAAGTAGAAGTAGAATGATGGAACCACTGTCAACCTGTCACTATGATATATACCACAGATACTTCGATATGTTTTCTTAATGGCATAGAAATTTCACGATCTGAATCATTATAGAATTTTTTTTATAGAGAATATGGTGAGATGACTTGTAAATAACATACCTTAGAAAACACCATCAAAAGAATTTATCCTTCCTTGCATTTCGGCCTTCTTTTCTTCACCTTCCCTCAGAATTTCGGCTTAGATATCCTTGGTTACCTAAGAAACCTATAGATATTCAATATGATCAAGTGTGATTAAAATGAGAGAGCCTTGCCCCTTATTTATACTCTCCAAGTAGCTTTCTTAAAAACATCTTCTAGTTACTTGGCCCCACTTTCCTTATTTTAGGGTTAACCTACTTCTAATTTCTCCATTAAATTTATTATTGAAATAATTTATTTCGTATTCACTTTGAATTATAATACACTCATTAATTCACTTTATTATTTACCTTTTAAAATCTCTTAAACCACTTTGACTACTTTGACCTTTTGGGGCTTCTAGATGACATATGAGGGTCCTCCAACTTCGTAAGGCTATAACTCTCAAACCGTGAGGAGTTATGTGACGTTCCACA
>ML785234.1:39643-55655 GCA_009831015.1 Picea engelmannii | reverse complement strand
CGAGTCACGAAACACCGAGATCTCGCCACGTGTCTCTCGATCGGACGGTCAAGATGACGTCGGGATTTCGCAAGCCAAAAGTCCGACTGTGAGCTCTAGAGGGTTAAACCTCGAGCACTTTCTCGCTGATCCAACGGCTGTCGAGCCTCTGCGCAAGATCTGACAGCTAAAATGCTTTCGCCTTTTCCACGCTCTCCTTGTCCCTTCTGGACTGGTTTCCCACCTTGGAACCGTTCGCAATATGAATTTTGCAGCCTTAATGGCTGTTCTTTGCATGTTTGACGCGATCCTTCTCGAATTTAACGGAATTTTCTCCTGCGGAAGAAAAAATGGTGAATCTTTCAAAGATTTGAAAGAATTTCATGATTTCTTCGTCATCTGCTACAATCTTTGACAGATTTGAGCGGTTTCTTGAAATCTTTAAACGATTCTGCCTTTCGCATGAATCTTTAACAATTTGAGCGTTTTCTTCGAGTTCTTTAAGCGAACTTCCGTTCTGCAACTCTTCTACGTCAATCTTTGACGGTTCTTTGAAAAAATTGTGCAGGTTTCTTCTTCTGCGTTCTCTGAATCCTCCGCTAGCTTCTCACGGCGATCTTTTAGAGAGTCTTATGGACAGCTCTCCAAGCTTTGTGAAAAGTTTGTGTCGCGTGCTCTCAAGATCCGTGAAGCTCTGTACTGTGTGGATCGTGTGGCTCTCCGGACTGTGTGAAGAGTCTTACTGCTGTAGCTCTGATACCATGATAAATTGTGAAGGACAGAGAAATGCAGAGAGAAAAAGAATAGTATATTCAAATGTATGAAGAAGTACAGAACTCAGAAGATCACACCTACAATGTAAGATGGTTGAGCTATATATGCTCAAGCAAGACAAAAATAGAAAGTACAACTGTCCAGTACAGCTGGCAGTGTACGGTTAGTCTGTTGAGGATACAATATATTTAATACAAACTGCGCTCACTGGCACCTCCACTCGCTGCACGACCACCGATGAGCACCTCTTGAATTGTATCCCCTCCTCATGAAGCGAGCGAGAATTGTATCGCCGCACCATCTCTTGCAGCCAATCCCCATATCCTTCATTCTCCAGCAAGTAATGCACGGCGCCCGTCTTGCTAATTTGCTTCGATCTGCCTGATGATCTGGAGCTCGGCTTTTGCTCGTCAGCACGTACCAAGATCAACTCCCGCCATGATCTCCACACCTCGTGAGGCTTCGTTTCATGCATCATTTCCATCGATACGATCTCGACTCCCAAAAATACAACACAGACAGACACTTCTTCGGGGTATCGAACCCTAATTTGTAACTGCACAGTAACTCGTAAAATCACAATTCAGTTGTCTCAGAGCAGGTTCTCATGGCTCACACAAACAAACAAGCCAAGTGATGGAGCGAGCGCGAGTTATTGCTTACATATGCTTCGATCTGGCGACCTTCTAAAAAACTGAGAGCGAAATTCGACGAAACGGGAGGGCCCTAAATCTGCATCCAATCTTCGTGTTTTTGTCGTTGTCGAAATTCAAAATATTGATTACATATACCCATCCATAAAAGGTAGGGGAGTTTGCTTTTTATGCCGCTCACATGGTCAACTTGCTCGTGCTCTACCTGCTTGCTTTTAATTTATTGGTAAACCTGCGGAGCTACTTCTTCCAACAAAATCTTCCATATTTGTTTGGGAGCTACTTCTTCAATATTTGTTTGGTGTCAAAGTTTATTTTTGCATGTGTTATTGCACTTTAACAAGTAGAAGTGGTGTTAGGGTTGCACCTACCGTTGGAGGCAATTGTGCCAAACCAAAGACTTCCCCACATCCACCATGATATAGTAAGTGTAAGCATTTTGTCATTGTGATAACTAAATAAATGTATTAATAGGATCGTTAAATACATGTAATAATATATTAATAGTATCCAAGTTAAATACATGTAATAATAGGACCCAAGTTAATATAGTCATTTAAATACATGTAATAATATATTAATAAGATCCAAGTTAAATACATGTAATAATAGGACCCAAGTTAATATAGTCATTGTGATAACTAAATAAAGCATTTTGTCATTTGTGATAACTAAATAAATGTATTAATAGGATCTAAGTTAAACTACATGTAATGTAATAATAGGATAAAGTTATAATTAAGGGGATTTGGTTTGGTACATTGGTTTGAGTATTGTTTTTAAGTTGTTGTTTTTATAGAAGGAATTATTAAAAGTATATACAAAATTTATTAGAATATGGTGTAAAATAAAACAATATAAGAAATATAATTAGTTTACTAGATATATAATTTTTATTTATGGAAAATTTGTACAACATTTAAAAAAATATGTTTTTTCTAATATAGTGGTAAGTTGCATTTCCTCTAAATCTATAATGCATAGATGTTCAGTTACTATTTAAAACAAATTTGAATAATTGTAGATATTAGTGGATTCTTGTGGGTCACTATTTAATCTTAACTTTATACATTTCAAAACTAATCTTAAGTTTGAGGGTCTTAACATAATCTTTGTCTATGTAGTTGTCCAAGCACTAAGATTCATTTGATTGTCTTAACATAATCTATTGGTATGTAGTTCTACACCATATAATTTATTTTGCAAATGGATGGCAATAAAAAGTTAAGAGAGAAATTAAAAAACAATGTATTTTAGAATTATGATATCTATATAAATAAAATCAATTAAAAATAGAAGCAATTTTTTCTTTTAAAAAATTATTTATATTTGGAATTTGCATACAAAGCTTTATAAGTGTTTGGAGTTTTATCGACGTTGAATATGTGGACCATATTGTTTTTGAAAATAGAGATCAAAATAGGGAGATAGAAAAATGAGTGTGTTTTTGTTTATGGATCCTCAACCTCTAGATTTGTCAATCCTAAGCTAAAACCAAAGATACCAACTCATCTAATATGTAGAGGAAAAGAACACACATGTTTTTTTACATAAAATGAAAAATATGCAAATATCCTACCTTCATCTGTTTCAAAAGAAAATTTTAAAGGGTAGGGGACCTATTTTACTATTCTAGACATAATCAAGTCCCATAGACCCATCCTCTTTTTGAAAACCCTCCTAATGGCACTTGGAATACCCCTTGAGGGTGAACCACCCCATAGAGAGGGAATGTGTCATTGTTGGAGGTCTAGTTCATAGTACTCGAGGGCTAGAAGCTTCATTTTCCCATGTAAGTCCCTTTTTTTTTTCTTTTTTACCATGGTATAGACCGTGTCAAAAAGTAATTATTGTTAGCGATATCCCACTAAGAAATAAAATATATCCTAGAAAAGTCATATGTGGTGTTTCAATGTATCTTACAACATGATTGAGAATGAAATTTTTTATTAAATGCCAAAAGACCTCATGATACATCCCTAACAATTGTCAACATGCAAAAACCTATCAGAGTTATTGAAAACATCATAATGTCTCCTAATAAACCACTCATTGTTGAAAGATGCCCAAGAGAGGGAATGCTTTATGAATTGTAGTGTTTTCCATGGAAATTTAGACCAAGAGACATCATTTTGGTAACAAGGCCCTTGCTATCCTCCCATGACCTTGATTAAACCTATAGACCCATTCTTGGTGAAAAACTAACCTACCCATGGAACCTATAACATCCATCAAGGTAATTAATAACCCACACAGGTCATATGTGGTGCCGAGAGGCTCTTACTTCCCTCCCTTTATTGTGGTCATGGAACCAAGACCCATCCATGATGTCCAATACCTCAAAATGACATCCATATTTAACTCTAATACCAAAGGATCCCTAGAGAGGACTTGTGTCATGGTTTCTAGGTGTTTCCCATAGTGCTTGAGTTAGAGAAGGTTCAATTAGGGATTAAGGCCATTGTTTCCCCCTTGGTCATGTTTATTACTAGATACACCTTTCTAGTGAAAAAAAACTACTCATGGTGCTTGTGTTCCACTTAGAGGCTAAACACACCTTACAGAGTTCCTATATGTTTGTTTTAGGGCTTATTCATGACTCTTGTTCTCGAGAATCTTCAATAAGATCCTAAGGCACATGTTTTCATCATTTGATGATGGTTAAGGCTCCACAACCCATCCATGGTCCCATGTGGTGGTTCGAGGACATGTTCATGGTGTTTAAGTCCAAGAAGCTATGTTTAGGGATCAATGTTAATAACCAAAAATAAAAATAGCATAAAAAACCTCAGAATAAGTACTCAACGCATTGACAAAGAGAGAATTTCAAATAATAAGCCTCTTCGAGGGGGAAACCTATTTATACACCACAAAAATTCAGAATACAAGATGATTCCAAATGAAAAGGTCTCCTTGGTATATATAGGATACTAGAAGGTACAATTACAACTATTGGACCCAAGACGACATAAATAAAATAACAATACTAATGTAAAATGCCCCAATTAAGGGGTAACATGCCACTATTTAGGGCTTAACATGCTCCTCCCCTTCAGGAAATTGTTTTCCGCAATGCTTGAGTAATTATTGATGCTTCTATATAAAAGTGGAATCTTTCAAAGTGGAATCTTCAATAGGTAGTTTCATCCACTTAATGAGATAATCTGAAATGGATATATTCCTCAACTGTTGAATTCTTGTGTTAGTGATAGCTTTAGGCTCCAATATGATTTTTCCTTCCTCTTCAATTTCTAGAAATATAGTTTGAATTGGGATCTTGTCACCGATAACCTTCTTTAAGCATGGACCATGGAAAACTGAGTGGACTCGCGAAGATGTAGGCAACTCCAATTTGTATGCCATAGTACCAATATTTTTCAACACCTTATAAGAGACATAGTACTTTGGTGATAATTTATTATCCTTATTAGCTTGCTTGAGGGAGCTATGTTTGTATGGTTGTAGTCTTAAAAATGACCAATCCCTTTCTTCAAATTTTCTTTCAATACGATGTTGATATGCTTGTTGTTTCATGTGATTGTGTGCCATGGTCGAGTTGTCCTTTAAGAGTTGGAGAACTTGTTGTTGATGCTCGATGTGATCTTCCACTACTTGAACCTTAGATTTTTCTTATAGAGAAGAAGTGATGGAAGGTGGGTGATATCAATAGAGTGCCATAAATGGTGTCATTTTTGTTGCAATATGAAAGAAAGTGTTATACCACCATTCTGCCAAGGGTAACCACTTGAACCATTGTGTTTGTTTATCATAGACATAGCAACAAAGGTATCCTTCCAGACATTTGTTCACTATCTCAGTTTGTCCATTAGATTGAGGATGATAAGATGAGATATGACCCAATTGAGTACCCAAACAAGAAAAAAATTATGTCCAAAAATGTCCAGTGAAGATGGGATCTCTATCACTTATAATAATCTTTGGGCTTCCATGTAGATTTTGAACTGTCTCCATGAATATGGTGGCAACTGTACGGGATTTGAAAGGATGAGAGAGTGCACAAAAGTGTGCATACTTGGTCATCCTATCAACAATCACCATGATGACACTCTTTCCTTCATACTTTGGTAACCCTCTGATGAAATCCATGGAAACATCCTCCCAGCATTGACTTGGGATGGCTAATGGTTGTAAAATAACCAGGGTCTTAATTGTTTCCACCTTATTTTGTTGGCAAACCAAACATTTTTCCACAAGACTTTGAACATCAGTTTTAAGGCCATCCCAAAAAAATTCATTCTTGACCCTATGGTAGGTTTTCAAAAATCCTGAGTGCCCTCCTAATGGAGAGGTGTGAAATTCCAAGATTACCTTTTGTTTGAGTTGGGATTTCTTACATAAATATAAATGATCTTTGTACCATAGTGAATAATTTTTCCATGTAAATGTATCTTATGCACTGGAATCTTGTTGCAATCTTTGAATGAGAGTCCACACTTTTTCTCCATTCTTCCTTTCATCACTTGCTTCTATTATCCAACTGGGTTGGATGATCGAGATGTCACAAAGAAAGGCCTTGACATATTCATCCTTTCTTGAGAGTGCTTCTAACAAAACATTTTTCTTCCCCTTTTTGTAGATGATTTCAAATTCATAACCCAACATCTTGGTCACCCATTTTTTTTGTTATTCTGAAGACATTCTTTGTTCCAAGAAGTATTTAAGACTATCATGTTCTGTTTTTACCTTGAAGTACCTACATATTAGGTAAGGGCACCATTGATTCAATGCATGTAGTATTTCCATCATTTCCTTCTCATAAACAGGTTTTTGTAATTCCTTTCCCTTGACTAGCCAACTTCAAAGAAAGGGGCCTTCCTTCTTGCATTATAACAACATTGATGCCATTTCCCGAGGCATCACATTCCACAATAAAGTTTTTTTTGAAGTTTGGTGTCGTCAAGGAAGGATCTTTGCACATCGCCTCTTTAAGTTGTTCAAAATCTTGAGTTACCTCTAGAGTCCATTAAAATGCATCCTTCTTAGTTAATTTCATTAAAGGTGCTTCTATTCTTCCATAGTTCTGAAGAAACTTGCGATAGTAACCTGTCAAACCCAAAAATCCTCTAATATTCTTCAGTGTTTTGGGAATCAGGCAGTCCATCATGGACTTAATCTTGTTAGGGCCTACCTTGACACCTTCATGCGATACAATATGACCCAAATACTCTACCTCCTTCACCCGAAATAAACATTTGGATGGTTTGTCATATACTTGTTTCTCCTTTAGTAGTTGTAGCACCTTCTCAACATGTCGAACATGATCATCCCAAGAATTTCTATAGATTAGTATATCATCAAAAAATACTAGCACAAATTTTTGAAGGAAGGGCTTGAAAGTTGAATTCATTAACCCTTGGAATGTGGAAGGTGTATTCGTAAGGCCAAAAGGCATGGCCAAAAATTCATAATGGCCTTCATGAGTTCAAAATATTGTTTTTGAGATATATTCTTCCTTCATTATAATGTGGTGATACCCTGAACGAAGATCCAACTTTGTGAAGTGGATTGTTCCATGTAGTTTATCTAACAATTCATCAATGATGGGAATGGGAAACTTTTCTTTATTAGTGATCTTGTTGATCTGTCTATAATCTAGAAACATACGCCATGAGACCTCTTTCTTGAGTACCATTACCACTGGTGCAGAGTAAGAACTTTGTCTAGGTCTAATAATTCTAGCCTCTAACATTTATTCAACCATAAGCTCAATTTTTCTCTTCTGGGAATAAGGGTATATGTAAGGCCTGGTGGGTTTTTTTTGTTTGCTATTTTGTACGTGACCTATGGGACTAGCTTATGGTGAGAAACTGTGTCTCAAGGACGTATAAGCCATGAAAATCACCCAAGGATCGTACCGATCCTAATCCACACCAAACCTTAAAATGACTTCATTTTTTGTCCCTGCAGGTTTCAAACTAGTGACATTAACATCATGAAGTGCCTTAACAACACACTCTATCACTGACTGTCGTACACCCCATAGAATAAACAATTCGAAGGACATGGGCATGGGATTTGATCCACTTATGTGTGCATGGTTCACAATACCATTTAATATAGTATCTCTAGGTGCAACCACACATTTGACCACTACCTCAAGGTGACTCCATGGCTCCAGGTAAAGCCCTCACGATAATTGACCCTTTCCCAATGGTGAAAAACTCCTCACTTTCCACCATTGGATCCAACCCCTCTGGGATGTAAGGCCTAATGTTAGGGGTAACACTCCCATAAGTTAGGTGAATAACATGATCATGATTTGGAGTGGGTGGAAGACCTCTAGGAATATCTTCAAAAACTTTGGAATTCTTATAAATGACCCATTGGATATCTAGAGGAATAGATGGCTTAGATGTTTGAATATCTAGTGAGCATAATTGTACAATTACACCTTGATGCCCCATTTTCAATAATTTATTCATTCCATTAGAGCTTATCACCTTACTGGGTTTCCTTGTGATACCCCTTAACTCAATTTCCTTTCCTTCCAATAAAAAATTCATGAGAAGTTCTTGAAAATTAAAATCCATTGTTCCCAATGATTGTAACCATTGGAATCCTAGTACGACATCAACACCACCCATGCGTATAGAAATAATTGGACTATTCATTAAATATTCCCTATAGTAATATTGATATTATGGAATTTTCCTGAGAAATTGATAGTTCCTCTATTTGCAATCATTACTTAAAACTCTGGTGCTGGATATATAAAGTAATTGAGAGCTTTGGCTAATTTATAATGAATGAAATTATGAGTACTACCAGAATCAATTAGGACTATTACATTTTTATTTTTGATATATCCTTTGATCGTGAGGGTTTGAGGAGTGCTAATTCCAACCAATGCATTACATGATATCATGGGAGTCAACTATTCAGAAGAAATCTCTTATATGTTTTCATCTTGAGTTGGTTCTTGTTCTTGTTATTCCTCCTCTTCACAATATATGTAGAATAATTTCTTCTCACCACACTTATGTCCCTTACTGTACTTGTTGTCACAATTAAAGAATAAACCTTTTTCTTTTCTTTCCTCCAATTCTTGAGGTGTAAACCTTGTAGGTTGAGGTGTTTTAGAAGAAGGAGCATTATTCTCTCGATATATGTTAGGAGTGGTCCTTCTAGTAGCCATAGCTAGATTTTCACTTTCAACATTTCTCACCACTCTGAACGCATTCTCTAATTATTTGGGTTCCCAAAGGCGAACCTCATGTTGAATGTTATCCTTTAAAGTTCCTATGAATACATCAATCGGGTGCTCATATTGAA
Source organism: Picea engelmannii (assembly GCA_009831015.1). Classification (NCBI taxonomy): domain Eukaryota; kingdom Viridiplantae; phylum Streptophyta; class Pinopsida; order Pinales; family Pinaceae; genus Picea; species Picea engelmannii. Next base: position 46,956 of record ML785234.1, on the reverse strand, counting down.
TAAAGGTTACCTTTATAATCAATCATTGGAAGTTCTTAATGTGCTCCTCAATTGAACCCTTTTGCTTGATATTTATCAATTGGATAAAGAAGGTATTACTCCTTATATCCTCATAGTGTGTTATCATTTCTTTTGTCAAAATTGTCCAAGTGGAAAATGATTTGCGAGAACAAATCCATCAATACCACACAAATTGATTGGGTTCTAAACATAAAGAAGTAATTTGTACCTTTTGTGTGTGTCGCACATCATGTAGATCAAGGAAATTCTCCATCTGAAGTATCCATGTGATTGGATCCTTGCCATAAAACTTCCTCATATCGATATTAGGAAAGTGGTTGGTCTTCAACCCAAAGTTGGAGTTTCTCCAGTCTTGATTCATCTTCCTTATGTCTTCACTTTCAAGTGGAATCTCTATTAGGAAAATTTTCAATCCTTCTATGATATCCCTTTTTAAACCATCCATATTAGTATCCATTATTGCCTCTAGCTTAGCTTCAGTTGAATCCATCATCCCTTGTAGTTCATCTTTTTTTACAATATTATTTTGTAAATCATTTATGTCCCTGCACATTTCTTCACCTTCATCAAGAGTCCAAGTAGGAATATCTGAAGGATTATTTTGTGTAGAAGTTCCCTTTTTTGGTGGCATGTTGTCCAAGTATCACTTTTAAACCTTGATTTCGAGGTGGTTCTACTAGATGATATTTCTTTTGTTGTGTCTCCAAAATTTCATCCCTTCCGGGTCCAAATATTTTGTTCTATAGTTATTTGATATGTCTTCTCTGCAATTACATTAGTCTGATCAAAATGGGATATGCCAAGCGTAATTTATAGTAACTTCCCCACACCTTGAGGATTTTTGGCCCTTCCAAGAGAGTGCACTTGTAAAGTGTGCCGAGGGAAAATTATATGATATTTTATTATGAAACATGCACTAGAAATACTAGATACTAGAAAATATACAATGCAACTTGTCTCACTTAATTTGGATACTCATTGAAGAAATATCATTGTTTTACTTGGAACACCTGTTTGAGACTAGTTAATATGACTAGTCGGCTACCTTATCTTACACAAGGTGTATCTAGAAATGTAGGATGAAACATAAGATAATTTTTTTATCAAAGTTACATTTATGATTTCTATGAATATCCTCCGAGTTTCAGAGTCTGAAACTTCACAGAAATTGTTTTATAGAAAAAATTCAGAGATGGATAAATTCAAGATGATTCCATAAACTTGTCTTACATAGGCTATATCTATTAAAGTGTAAGGCCTCAGGTGCTGAAATTTTAACCTCAAGTACTTTGATCCATAAAATAAATATCATCCAATAAGTTCCATCTAAAACATCATATAAAAACAATTATACAGAAAACTCCAAGGTGTCTCGGATGCAGTAGAGAAACCCCAAGACCTTGAGCTCTAATACCAAATTTTAAGAACCAAATACCAAAATAGCATAAAAATCCTCAGAATAAGTACTCAATGCCTTGAAAAATAGAGAATTTCATATAATAATCCTCTTTGATGGGGAAACCTCCATATACACCACATAAATTTACAAATACAAGATGATTCAAAATGAAAAATTCTCGGTATATATAGGAGACTAGGAGGTACAATTGCAACTATTAGAGCAAAGCCAACCTAAAGAAAATAAAAATACTAATGTAATATGCCCCAATTAAGGGTTAATGTGCCACTATTTAGGGCTTAACACTCCAATTTGTTATTTCCCTCTCTCGACCATGGTCAAGGGCCCAAGTTTTTTATTTCCCTACCAAAACTATGGTTAAGTCCATGAAAACAATCCATACTTTGTGAAACATATTAATGACACCCATAACTAACTCCGAGGCAAAATACCCATGAGTGAGGTATTGTTTTATTGTGTGTTGGTTTTGTTCACAATGCTTGATCTCGAGAATGTAAAATTAGGGATTATAGGTCATTTTTCCTCCTTTGAACATGTTAAGACATCAAAATCGATTCCTAGTGTAGAAGACCCACTCATGGCACCCATATCCTACTCGAAGACTTGTAATAAACTCCTACAAAGGTATCATATGTTGGTTTAAGGACTCATTCAAGGACCTTGAGCTGGCTCACTACAGCTCATGGCTACATACCTATGGGTTGCACTCTATACTATTTCTAGGCCATGATCTATTCTGTAGGTGACCATTTTTTGAAGTTTCTGAGTTGTGTATTTTTAGAGATATACTTTGGATAGGTATATGAGCCTATAGGATGTCTGGTAGCCTTGATTTGATCCTTGGTAGAGCCTCTTGTTTGTTTTTTGCATCTGAAAGTGAATTTGAAGTGATTGAGTGTTTTGCTTGGATTGCTTTTGATGTGAGATTGTTCCCTAGCGAGTAGTGACCTAGGTTTCATATCTAGTGGGTATTTTCATATTCAATAGTGTCTCTTTTTTCCCTTAACATTCATTTTGTGTGTGTTGAAATGTTATTCATTGCTATATCCTTATCCAAGTTTTAGGTATTGGTATTGTATAAATATTGGAGTGTACTTGTTTGCATCTACCAATATCATAAAACCTTTCGTTTGTTGTTTTTTCTAGTTTGATTTGCATATTCATTTTATTTATCATATTAAGAAAAGTTTTAATTTCAAATTGTTCAATGGTAAATATTTAGAGTGCCTTAGAGATTGCATTTGTGTGATTATTTTTTGAGGATTTTCCCATTTTCTTTGATTGACTTGAGTAGTTAATGAGAGAGTGCGAGGTTTCCATTTTGGTTTAGAAATATGAAAAAGAAAAAGATATCTTTCTTTCCTTTAGATAGACTTCATCGAATGGAAAAGTTAAATTTCTTGCATACATACTTTTTCTTCATTTGGATTGGAAAGTGTCAAAACAATCACACAAGTTCAATCTATTTCTCTTGACTAATCAATAGCCTCAGAAGAAAAAATGCTTAATTTAAAATTTTAGACCTTTTTCTTCATAGCATACAACCACTAGATTAGGATTTAGGGCCTTAGTGTAGGGTTGGAGAGTAAATTCTCCAAGTCCACAAAACCAAACCTATAAGTCACTAGTGATTTCATAAACCCATTGCCACAATGAGTGCTTGCTGAAAATATCCTCTAACACATGAATTAAGCACACGGTCGCATTGAGGAAAGTAGAGTGATATGTACTCTTCTATTGTCTCTCTGTTTCTTGAAATACTTGGAATACTATGTGTACGTAGGTTTCGAAAGTTTCCAAACATATCTAGGAGGTAGCACTTCTAGAAGCTTCTGAATTAGTTTTCTTGCCCATACATGTGGTTCAACGTAGGGCTGTAAACTCGGTCATCAATTGTGAGGTGGTCACCATAGTATCCTTTCCTAGGTATATACAAAGGTGAAAATAGGTGGGAAGTTCCTACGGTACCTAGGTCAAGTGTTGAACCTTTGTTTCAGTTCCCCTGGAGGTTGCCTATCTTGACCAAGGTACTTACACTAGTAAGGGCTATTACATGTGGGTTATTGTAATTGTATCTCACACCTTATCTAGACAATATTTTAGGTAATTGACATCCCATAAAAGGTTGTTTTTAATATGGTCCCTTCATCCATTGGTTTTATTGTTGATATACTATATTCACTAGGGGTTTTCTCCTTGGTTATGTGTCCACGTAGGGCATTGGTTGATTGTTGTTTCTTGTCATAACTGATCTAGATTATTTTTTAGGAACGATATGAAGGAAAACATATAAAAGAGATATAACAAAGAAAGACATAGAGATATGGAAAGGAACATAGTAATACAATAAATCTCATATTCTATTAATGAATGCCTTAAACACAAAAGACTGTAAAATGAAAAAACACACAAGTTAGCTATAATTGTGGTAGCTTATCTCTGAGAGGAGATGTGTTGGCTAGGCTCATTCGAAATAAGTTGATTACAATGAGGATCCAAAATCCTATTTAAAATAAAGAATAAATGATAAAACCCTAAACATAAAAAAATCTAACCATAGGAGATGAAGCACCAAAAGTCATGTAGGCCTTGATGGGGTAAGTTGGTACATCAACTTCGCATGGTTGTAACTTTTGCATACGATCTTCGTTTTAAGAACATGATAGATCATTGGAAAGAACTATCCAATAAATACACATGTTGTCATCACACTCTGGCTAATTTCTATACTTTGACAGTTCCATGCCCAAAAATGTTGTTTAGGGCCTCAAAACGACCCTGAAAGTCTAGGGCCCAAACAATTGTAGAAAAAAAGCCAAAATAGAAAATGGTATTTGAGCCAGTGTAATAGGTGGGTGACCATCGATATCCACATAGATAATTCCTCCATACTTAGGAAGAAATGGTATCCATTGCATCAAGTGCCTGCATTAGATGATGTAACTTCTTTTGAATCTAACCCCCGGTGAGCCACTTTCCCTGATGAAGAAATTTCCCTTCTTTGACGACCTAATGGATTTTGATAGTTTGTTGGTGGGTTTCCTTTGTCTTGGTGTCCATGATATGATAAAATGTATCCTATTTAATGTAGGAAGGATTGATTTATGTAGTGTCCAACTATTCAGACACATCTGAAGTGTCCAAGAGAGGTGGAAAATATGGTTGAAACAGTTCCACATTAAATAATGGTTGCAAGCCAAGGAAATGAGAAATACTTAATTCAAAAGAATTCTCACCCATAGACTTGGTGATGGTGTAAGGATTGTATCAGAGTGGGAGAAAATTTCAGTGGCGTCCTTTTAGGCTCTCTTTCTACAAATGCAACCATACCTTATCTCCCACCTGAAATTTGTGTGGTACCCAATGTTGATCGTGGTGTTGCTTGTATTTGGCATTGGCCTTCTACACAATATCATGAACTTATTTTTGGATATTATGGATGTGATCAACATATTTGGTTGTCTTATCAACCTCGTTCGGGGCATGGGAGGACTCTTCATGTAGGACTTCAATGAGAAGTGCTACGTCAATGGGGGCCAATGGTTGGAACCCCAAACACACTTGAAAAGGGTTGTGGCCAATAGATTTGTTGAGGGCTCTATTGTAGCTATGTTGAACAAAAGTAAGGATTTCATACCATGAGAATGAATGGTTGGAATTATATATCCTTGGGATATGAACACTCATCTTGTTGACTAAATTTGTTTGTCCATAAATATGTGGGTGGAAGGAAGTTGATTTGGTCTGCTTGCTGTCCATCGTCGACCATAGTCTAGACCAAAACGTGCTCAGGAACCTACTGTCTTGAAATGATATAATAGTTTGTAGGATCCTAAAATGAATCTAAACATGTGTGAAGAAGAGCTTGGAGGTGGCCTCCACTGTGATTCTCATCTTAGAGGATCGATTTATGACCATTAAGACACAGTCATTCCCATGCTTGTATAGCACCTGTTTCTTGATGGCGCGCTTGGAAATGGTGTAGGAAGTGTTCCATGTTGTAATGAGATTCCTATATTATCTTGGAATGCTTGTTGAAGGAACACATAGATGGCTCAAATGACATAAAACGACATAAGTAGGGAACTATTTTCACTACACTCAATGTCTGATAGGAAGTAGCAAATTCAGATTCATTATTGTACAATTGTGGCCATCCAAATATTTCATGTCCATAGGAGTCAAGAACTATAGTTAGCACTGTCACCAGGGGACGACTGAGGAAATATTTGAAATGCTTGTTTCTACCCTTCTTGTACTTGACATTCAAGTGGAATTGTTGCAGGTACATGGACCACTTTTGATGGAGATCATTTTATAACTTTCATTTTTTCTACATGAATTCTAGAGGTCTGTGACTAGTGTAGATGATTGTTTCCTTTCCCAGAATGTAATGCTTACACTGTTGACATGCCTGCATAATGGAGTACAACTTTTTGTCATAGGTGGGGTATCTACGAATAAAATTAGATTTAGTTTCATTTTTATAGGCTATTGAATGCCTCTTCTGAGTGAGGAATGCACCAATAGCATAATATGAAGCATTTATCTCAATCTCAAATGGTTGTTGCAGGTCTGGAAGAATGAGGACTAGTGCTGAGCAAAGGAAAAATTTCAATTTCTTGAATGCTTTTTGTTGGGAAGTGGACCACACAAACTTGGCCTTTGCACCACCCTTGGCCACCTGGCTTAGGGCCCAAGTGATATGAGATAACCCCAACAGAAACCACCGATAAAATATGCAGAGGCTGAAGAAGTTGCAGAGCTCAATCTTTATCTTCAGGGTTGGCTAATCTCGGATGACTTGGATCTTGGTTGGATCCACATGTACACCCTACTCATCGACGATGTATCCAAATATTATATTCACTGCATGTCGAAGGAACACTTCTATAAATTGGCATATAAATTATGTTATTGAAACGTGCCCAATACATGTTGAATATGATCCAAATGTTCCTCCCAAGTTTTTTTGAAGATGAGGATGTCATCCAAATATACGACCACACAGGAGTTTTTGAATGGTCATAATATGTCATACATCATCTAGAATGTGGGTAAAATCATGAATTTGGGTAACACTTCCGTGAGAATCGGGTCATGAAAATTCCTAATGGCATGTTTTTCGGTTGAAATTTAAGTCTAACGACACAATTGAAAAATATAACACAAATTTTAAATCTACCAACAATTCACTACTACATATGCGCGGATTATTCCACGAAAATTTTCCATGCTTCCACTAGTTTCATATTTTTTTTAAACAGGGCGGGATTTTCGTCGCTATTGCCACGAAATTTCGTCACAATATCGACAAAAATCTTAATTTAACCTAGTTGGGATTTTCATCACTATAGCAACAAACTTTCATGGCAATAGCGACGAAAATTTTGTCTATATCATTGGTCGGTGTTAATGGCTAGTTGACTATTTTATCTATATATACGTGACTTTAAGAGACTTTGCGACACAATTTCTATAGTTGCAACACTGTTCTTGGCTTTTGTTTGAGCTGTTTATTTTTTCCGTCACCCACCGGTTGAACAAATCCAATTCTCGATCTACATAGCTTGAATTTTGAACTTGCAAGGTTAGTATGTTATTTTTTATTGATGTACTCATTTAACTTGTAAATTTTTTTTCAAATGTCCAAATTGCATTTAGCTTATTTTTTCCTTGATAATATATTTATATAATATGTGTAGTTATACCATATTTCATGTCTTTGTTTTTTGGATATAGTTAGTATATTCTATGGAAAAGGGTATGTGGATTCCATAATATTCTAGGTTTATGGAATCCACATACCCTTTTCCCTTCAATTGTAGCTATAATCTCTCTCTTTTCATTGATAAAGATATGGAATTGCTCT
>ML785234.1:9002-29156 GCA_009831015.1 Picea engelmannii | reverse complement strand
TCGGCTGAAAAATACTAACTTTCAACCGAAAAATACTAACTTTCAATCGAAAACTTGTAAGTATGACACTTTTCATAAACGTATGTGTTCACTTCAGCTTACTCCAACTTGGGGAGAGCAGACTCCTTAAAATATTATGAGTTTGGTTTCATAACTAGTACTGACATTTTCAAGATTGAATATACTTTCTTTTGATACAATTTGTATTCAATTTAATTTCTATTTAGTAATTTTAGTTAATTTTATAAAAACAAATGTCTACATATTATTTTTAGATGAAATAATGATTAAGTAAAATGAAAAATCAATATCTTCAATAATACATAGTAAAAAATTATGGAAAATTTATATTATGGAACCTTTAATTGTCCTCTTCAAAAATATACTTTTATATTTTACTTTTAAATAAAAATTAAGGTAGGTAAATGGTGTCAATCTAAATGTGTTTAAAATATGCAACTTTTTCAGATTGGTCAAATTCAAAAAATTATAGCAATTATAATATTCATCCATTGTCTTAAAAAATATAGCCATACTTTAATAGAGTCTGTATAGATTGTTACAACATATATATTTTTTTCATAATCAAAATTTTGATAATGAGTAAATTGGTGTCAACAAACATAACTCATTATAAATGCATTCATTTTTAAGGAACATACTATCAAACAATCGCTAAAATGACATATCAAATGTCAATAAAAATAATTCAAGAAATAATCAATAGAAAGTTAACAAAATTCATTACAAGTTTTTTTTTACTGTAAATTGAAATTATAAATAAAAAAATACTCGTGTTTACTGTAAGTCGAAAAACTTCAGAAAATGTATTTCATTTCTCAAAAAACAAGGAAAATAAACACCCATATTCATGATTTTACCCCAGGGAATTAGTGAAGCCGAAAGATATGACCAACCACTCAAAGAGGACTTCTTTAGAGTTGAAGTTTTTCTTCCCGACATCATTTTTCTCAATCGACACCTGGAGGTAGCCTAACTTCAGATCAATCTTGCTAAAAAAATTGGCTCCCTTGAGTTGATCGAGAAGATCATCAATCCGAGGAATTGGGTATCAGTTCTTGAATGTCATCTTGTTTAGGGCTTTGTAATCAATACAAAGTCACCATGTCCCATCCTTATTATGTACCAGAATGATTGGGCTAGTGCAAGGTGAGAATATTGTTCTCATGTGACCCTTCATAATTGGTTCTTGGATCTGCTGTTTGATTTCTTCATTCTCCATAATATAATGCAAGTATAAAGGGCCATCAGGAAGAGGATCATCAGGTGTCAGATCAATGGAGCGATTTACCTAACAGTGCACATGAACCCTAATAAGAGAGGAAAATATTTCTTTGTACTCCTTTGTTATTTCATCGACCTGTTGCTTCTGGGCAAAGAGACCTCGTGCAAAGGTTTTAGGTTTGGAAATTGTTGTGACATTTTTTTCACCTCCTAATCAAAACATATAGAGGCTGAATCTCCCAACTTGAGAGAGCACCTTTCTTCCTTTCTTCATAGAGATCAAAGAAACCACAATGTTTGGGACTGCCTCTATTACCCTGTAGAGTTGATCTCCCAAAGTAATAATGACACTACGGGGCCTATATTCATAAACAACATGATTCTTTCACATATATGACTGTCCTAGAAAAAAATCACAATATTCAATTGGGGAAGATCACACAATACCTCATCTTTGAAGGGTTTTATGTCGTAATGTAGGCGACATTTTTGGAACTTGGCTGACACATATGTCTCGTCCCTGGCTAAGCCAATAGATGGTGTATGCCTAGGGATGTGGAATCATTTTTAGGTTCAACCTCTTGACAACCTATATTGAGATCAAGTTCTTTTGGCTACCACAATCAATAATGAAATGTATTGGGGTTCCCTTCACCCATATCTCTAAGTGGAAAAGGTGCTCCCCTTCTTCAAGCTCCTTTGGTTCCTCTGGATGGATTTTTGTGGTAGCAACAGTGACACTGGGTTCTGTATCAATGATCTGTCCTCCCTTTTTTTTTTCTGAATCAAAGTATGATTCAACATATGACCCTGTTGGGGCTTTTGTCTCATCCAACAAAGACTATTTGGAGTGACAATCATCAATATTGTGTGAAGGGATTTTGTGGAACTCACACCATTTTCCAATGTCCTTGTTCGACTTCCCATTTCCCTTCTTTGCCAGTGGCTTGGGTTGGTTATCCCATGGCTGGACATACTTGCTCTGTCCTTTGGATTGGGATTTAGGGCCACTCTTACCATACTTTTTCTATTGCATATTTGCAGACCCAAACTCCTCTTTTTGCTGCTTGAACTTCTACTTGATTTTGACAGCATATTGGTAAGTGACTCCCAATGATGAGATGTCCAAAAAATCCATTTTAGTTTGCATGTAACTATGCAAAGACTCGTGTTATTTTAGGATTAGATGCTACTTAGAGTATTTGATACCCAACTTGGTGCGAAATGTAGGAAAAATATTGGTGAAATCCAACACTATTTGGCCCCACTCTTGGCATAGTGTTGTCCATATCGTGTATTGCTCATCATAACTTCGAACAAGCTAATATTGTTCCTTGAGGGAATCAACAAAAGTTTCCCAAGTGGGTCATGGACCAAAAACTATAGACTCATCCTCGACATGTTTCTCACAATAATTCTCCCACAAATATATGACATGGGGAAGGGCCTTAAGGAGCGCGAAGGTGATATTTTCACTGTTCAAAAAATTGTGGACAGAGAAATAACCCTTTAGCAGATTTAACCATTTTTCTAAAGCATCAATGCACATCTAGCCTTCAAATACAAGAATATCAAAGTTAACTTGTACCTTGAAGGGATTCACACCTACGAAGTGACTTCTTGTTGACAGTGCCTCCATTATTGTCAATAGTCGTTGAGGAATTTGGGAAAAAATATCCATCATCTCGTTCCTCTATTCCACAAGGGGTTCCTCGAGAAATAGTTTGAAATGATATCTTGTCATGTCATCCCTATTTTATTCCACCATGGAAGGTTGATTGGGAATGAGAGAGAGGTTTTCCTGAAGATAAACAAGCTCAAGAACCAACTCTCTATACCTTGACCTCATCAGGAACATGCACTAAGAACGATAATGACCAGATCCCTCTGATACCATTGATCCAGATTATGTCTTAGGAAGAATATGAAGGACGAAATATAATAGAGATATAAAAAATAAATACACAAAGATATGGTAGGGAACATTGTAATATAGTAAAGCTCATATTCTATTAATTATTGTTTGAAATACAAAATACTCTAAAATGAAAAAACATGGAAGTTAGCTAGAATGATGGTAACGTATCTTTGAGAAGAGATGTTTTGGCTATGCTCATTCATAAGAAGATGATTGAAATGAGGTTGCAAAGGAATTTTTAACATAAATCATAAATTAGAAAACACTAAACATAAAAAAACCTAACCCTAATATATGAAGGGCCAAAATTCATGTGGGCCCCGATGGGGTAAGTTGGTACATCAACTTCTCGGGGTCATAACTTTTTCTTACAATATCGGTTTTAGGTGCACATTGGCTCATTGGAAAGAACTATATGAGGAATATACCATTTTCCATAACACTCTGTCTAAATGCTATAGTGTGACAATGTCGTTCCCATAAACTCTCTTTAGGGCCTCAAAACAACCCCTAAAGTTTAGGACCCAAAAAATATATTAAAATTGCCAAAATGGAAATTGGTCTTTAAGCCATTGGAATAGGTGGGTGGCCACCGATATATACCTATATCAATAACAAATTCTATTCATTGTGGTAAACCAACTTATTCACCAGTCCTATCGACAACATGAAGTTTCTCCTGAAGCAAAGGAACAACCACCTATTAAACAGAGGATGGTAAGTGACATAGAGCCTATAGAGTCTGAGAGAGGATATGAGGAGAGTGATAAAGTAGAGGTCGAAGTGGTTGAAAAAATTCCTCCACCCAATTTTAACCCTCCTTTAGTTGGTCCTTTCAACCCCATGCTCCTTAGGGTAAGGGAATATTTTAGTGAGATATTTTATTTTTCAATGATCCTCACATGATGTTGGTCACAAGTGGTGTGGACTCACCACCTCGGCCTCATCCACGATCACCAGGACCTTCTCTGAATTTGTCCCGAAGAACGTAAATGCTCCTCTAATTCCCTGTCGGAAATTCTTTACCCACAACAACTCTCCACTGATCTCCCTTACCAATCGGGAAATCAGAATTCATGATTTCGCGAGTCCTGATGTCGATGGACTCGGGACTTGATTTTCCCCGATTCTCGATATGATGCCACTTGTACTCCACTAGCACCTGTGGTCCCACACTGCCACGTCACTGTCGGGATATCGCGGATCGTGAATCCAACAGGCAAGTGTTCTCTGTCATTGAGAACCCTGATTCTCCAATCCCCGACTCCTCGAGATCTCCTGACACACGTCTCACATGATCGACGGTTCTGAACCTATCGGGATATCGCCTCTCACGGTATCGCAATATTTGCTACACCATCTTGGGTCTTCAACTCACGATTACCCGATACGCGATGTCACGTGCAGATCCAACGACTCCCTTTTCCTCGGATCAACGGTTCTGCTCGCGTCGAAAATTCGCTAATCGCGATTTCAGCAGGCACAAAAATCCTGTCTTCACAAACCCCGATGAACCAAATCCTGATGGCACTTGGGCTCCTCCTCAGTACGCTTAAGTTTAACCCATGTGCATCTCCTCAAGATCTAATGGCTAGCGGGATTTCACAAGGCTCCTCTGCGAATCCTGACCATTGATTCCTCCCCTTCAAGGACTCCTCCCGATCTAAAGCTCCTTCCTTCTCAAACTTTCTTCGAATCGTCTCCTGAGTTCTCCTCCATGGTATCATGAAGGATCTATCCCTCCTGAGCTTGTCAAATCTTATTCCTTCAGAGACTTTGTGCACACTCTTCGTGCTCGACCTTCGACAACTCCCAAAGTGTTCAGTCTTTCAGACTTTGTGCACTTTTGGCAACAACAGTCTCTGCCTTCTTCTGCTCAGATTTACTACTAAGACTCCTAACTTCGCCTGTGCTCTCTTAACACAGCTCCCATGACAACCCTATAACTATGGTTGAATGAGAATAAGTGTTTGACTATTGATCCTTCATCAATGCACTCTATGCGGATGAATTCAACTGCACTCTATGCAGGAATCTCCTGGCTCAGACATAGAAACAATTGAAACTTATTCTCTTCTCTCAGACTTCATTTGAAACTTCAAATCACATGCACAACATAAACAAAACAAATGCATAACCAGAGAACAAACATTCATGAGCACAACATCAACCCAGAGAAACCAACACTAGCCATGAATTTGAATCAGAACGTCATTCTATTAATTCAAAAACATCTGTACACGGGTGTTCTTCACGAGATTCTCTGCTTGCTCTTCTCTCTTGAATGCTGCTGAATAATGTTACAATGTACAAAGGAGGGTGTCTATATCCATTTTCCCTCTCGAACTCTAAAACTGTCTAATCTGGAAATAAAATCCTATCTACCTGCATTAAATCTATTAAATGCCTTAGCTACCTAAGGACGAGAGCTTAAAGGCTCAAGGTCCACTATAATATAAAAAGGTGCTTTCCATAAATGGTTCATTTATACATTGGTGCATCATCTTAAATGAAATTTCAAAATGTTTCGGCTGGCCTTGTCCAGCTGTTCGTTGTCTTTCATGCTGGCTCGCTTTTCTTGGGCGATTCTCCTTGATGAGTTGGTGATGCCCCTGCATCAACAAGTGTCTCATTGAGTATGGTTGAGCCTTCAATATCATTTACTGGTGTCATAGGATAAACCTCCATGATGTCCTCCTTTCCATCCATTACTTCCATAGGGCCTACACTATCTTTTCCAAGTTCATAAGGTGTCTCCATTTGGGGAATGTTAGTAGTAACTTATTTTCCTTCCATGAGTGTACCAAGCATTAGCACATCCATTGGACATGTTTTGATTCCCACATCTAAATTTGTGTCTAGTAGGGGGAAAAGCCTTGGTTCTAGCACCATAATTGGATTTCCTTCTACTTCTGTCATTCCTATAGGCATCCCAACAATGTTGAATTCTCATTTCCCTCTTGGTTGGAATATTGTTCATAGTAGGAGTGGGGTTGTTCCTAGTCAAGATGGCCAAAATAAAATTTCATGGGTATTCAACATCTCATGGAGTAGCACACCTATACCCAAAAATCCTAATACTTCTAGTTGTACCTCTATTCCTAGGGGTATTTATGGTCCAATGAGTGGTTATCCTTTTCTATATACTTATGTTCCTAGGGGCCCTTCCCTTGGGGGTAGTTATGGTCGAGGGGGTGGTATTCCTTCAGGGTATGCCTGTATTCCTAGAGTTAGATATCTAGGGGGCATGTATGGTCCTAGAAGTAATAATGTTTATGGGAGTCTGTTTTTCCCTAAAGGAAACCATCCCGGGGGAATGTATGGTCCTAAGAGTATCAATATTTCTAGGAGTTATTTTATTCCTTAGGAAAATCATCCTAGGAGTGGAAATCCTTTTTAAGCCAGTATCCCACTAAAAATACGAATATGGAGGGACCTTGGGGTCCATCTGGTCCACAAAATTCCTCATTTTTTAACTAGAACCCATTTTTCAACATGCAATTTTCTTTCTTCGTGATGTTAGACTTTCTATACCTAATCTAGATGTGTTCTTGAATCAACCAAGTACATATCCCCTCCTCCTTTTGTTGAAGTTTGTTCTTCTATAGAAGGAGCATATTTATATCCATTCCCTCTCTCAACACGTTTGGATATACATTGCTTCATGTAGTGACCTTATTTTATTCATATCCAACATACGTTTACACACTTTCCAAGAGATTTAGATATACCCTGAGATTTGGATCTCCCACTCGAGGAATTAAATATATTTCTTTCCTAGGAGATTCCACTTGCAAATAATGCATATATTCTTTGTCCTTCCACATTCTTCTACCTCATATCCTTTGACAACAATGATCAGACCACATCATTGAAACTTAAAGTAGTTGTATCACTACATATGGCCACAAGCAGACTATACCACAAGTCTAGTAAAGAGAAAAATAAACCGATACATGTATCCTCATTAGAAATATCAATATCAAAATAAAATATTTGACTTACCATGGTATTGAAGGTGTCCAGATGCTTTGTCACCGAGTCTCCAACTTTCATCCTTAGGTCAAATAGCTTCTTTTGCATGAAAAAATTTCTTACCAGGGACTTTGATTGATGCAAATCCCCTAACTTAACCCATAATGTGTTGGTTGTAGTTTCCCCTGAGACATTCAATAATATTAAATCTGAGAGACATATCCAGATTATTCTCCTCAATTGTTGATCCTACTTTACCCAGTATTCTACTGACATTCTTGTAGGCACAGTAACTATATACACAATGATACATTGATGTTTGTCCACCAACAGATCTTCCATTTTGAGCTTCCACAGCTCTAAAATTTTTCCATTAAATTTCTTGATCTATATTTTCGAACTTCTAACCATTTGTTTTCACCTAAATAATCGATATTGCAGATATCCCATTGTAACAAGGTTTACAAAATACTTGATCCAACACCCATAAATATAAAGGCAACCCCTTGAAGCCAATAAATCCTCTGATACCAAATGTATATTTTAATGTTGTACGATAAATTAATGCAAACATATTCTCAGTAAAAATATAAAATAGACAATGACACACACACACACACATTACATATATATTTTACCCTGGAAACCCAAACCGGGAAACCAACAACCTATTTGGAGACACACCTCTAATATTATATCCATCATGTGTTCATTGTTTACAATACAATACATATATAGGATCCCATGACATCCAAAACCCCTATTCCATTGAATTGGATTAGTCAACAACTATAATCCCTTAACTAGAATGAGAAAAACATCGACGAAAACCATGTGCCAAAAAACCATTAAAAAATCTATGTAAAAAATGCCAAATTATTTTCGGGGGCCACTGCCTCTGAACCCACATGCAAGTTGTCTCCCACCTACCTATGATCCCCCATGCACCCAACATAATGAAAACACTTATTCTAGTTATGCAAAGAATATAATAATTTTTTTCTCTTGAAGTCCTACAGAGCTTGTCTACACAATGTAAGGAATTGTTGTGAGTGATAGGAAGGGTTGACCCTCAGACTCCAATTAAATTATGTTTGACCTGGACCAATCTTGTCATAGTCTCTCCCACAAAATTTCTTTTCAAAATAAAGTAATAGCATGTGGGAAAACAATCTATTGAATGGTTTTTGATGAAGGAACCTCCACTTGTATCATGTCCATCTCATGCTATAAAGTTATCGTCTCTCCAAAGCTTTATCCATAAAAGAACATGCCATTTCGGCCACATGTTATTATCATTGCATTACCCATCGATTTAGGTGGTAAGAATCTCTTCGTCGAGGTGGAGGTGGTCAATTCCTCTTTAGATTATAACCTTCTACTTGGCCTCACTTATTTCTATGAGATGATAGATGTAGTCTCATCATTATTTCAAGTCCTTCTCTTTCCTCATCAAGGGAATATCGTGACCATCATTCAACTTGCATACTACACACCTAACCTTATGAACAATGTGGGCTCCAATATTCCCTTTGTTAGTGAGTCCAAGAGTGCATAAATGAGTGTCCAAATATGGAAATTGAAAGACTCTTCCTTAATATGTACATTTAAGCTTCCCCTACCACCTTCTTCTACCAATCTGGCTCAGATTAATATCATATCTTCAGTCAAGAGTGTATCCCAACGGTATTTTAATCATTGGGTGGTACCTTATCCTAAGGAAGTAGAGTATTATAGAGCTCACATTCTTCTCACATAAGTCAATATTTCCTATCAGGTGATCTAGTCAACATTTGTTGGCCCTAATCTAAATCTTCAATAGGAAGTGGAATTTTATTAGTATTTTGGGCTCTCTTGGGCCATCACTCCTCACCCTAATTTGCACGACTTCATAGAACTTGAGATACCTTCCCATGAGACCATTTTGGAATGATATAGGTGGAGATCACTTACCACCCACCTGTTCCACTAGCTCAAAATATAGTTTCCATCTTGACAGTTTTTTACCTATTTTGGGGATCTTAAACTTCTGGGGCCGTTTTGAGGCCCCAAACGACATTTTTTGGCCTAGAAGTGCCCAAAAGATATCTAAAGGCATATAATTGGCCATTTGAAATGTGTACTCATTGCATATACCTTTCATATGGGCTACTGGACACCCCAAACTGAGATTTCAGGAAAAAATAATACCCTTGAAAAGTTCATGTATCAACTAAGCACATGAGGGCCCACAAACCTTTTAATGATTCATCTCCTAGTGTTAGGGTTTTGGATTTTTAGAGTTTCTCATTGATTATTTATGTTAAAAATTTTTTCAAACCTCATTTTAATGGTACTCTTTCCAGTCCACGTAGCCATCACATCTCTTTTCATATAAAAGAAACCACCATTCTAACAAGTTTATTTCACTCTACATATTTATAGTTGTTGCGTATTTCGTTCATTAATAGAAACTAAGCATTATTATATCTCTATGTTTCTGCCATATTTATGTGTTTTATCTTTTCCCATCATAAATCTATATTAGTGGTATCATGGTTTTCTTCTCTTTATCTATTTCTCTATGTGTGTCCCCAACGAGGGCAACGTATAAGGAGTTGGGACTCGAACTACTTGAGCCTTTGAAAGACCATCCTCGCTAACCCAAATGACCTCCCATTGTGAAAGAAAACAGACACGTTGGAGTAGGATATCCTATTCATCTTGTTTCTAGAGGAATCCCTCATGTCATAGAGGGATGAGATGATGGAAAGTTTTTCCCAAATTCTTCGACAACTACCAAAACAAACAGACCAATTTTCGTCAAGCGATCACTTTGGAGGTGACACCCCTTTCAAGGTACAATTTAATTTTGATATTCCCATATTTGAAGGTCAAATATATACAAATTATTTGTAAAAATGGTTAAATATAATACATGTTTATTTCTCTATCCATGGTTTTTCCGATAGGAAAAATATCTCCTTTCTTTTCCGTAAGGTCGTCCCCTATGTTAAAAATTGGTGGGAGACTTACAATGAGAAAAATTCCATAGAGGAGTATGGAAATTTTGAGGCCGAACCCACTTGGTAAAATTTTATAGATGTCATTAAGGAAAAATATTACCCTATTGGAAACTATGGCAACTAGTACACAATATGGACCACACTGCGTCAAGAGAGGGACCAAACAGTGTTAAAGTTCAAAAATACCTTCCACACCTTGTGCACCAAGCTAGGTATCAAAGACTGTAAGCATCATCTGGTTATAAAATAACATGGGGGTATACATAGGTACATCCAAACAAAAATGGATTTTCTATATATCTCGTCACTGGGAGGCTCTTATCGATTTGTTGTCGAAATCGAGCAAAAAATGAAGTAGAGGAATAAGTGGTAGTTTGGATATTAAAATGCATCACAATAGAAGCAAGGAAAGGGCATCCCTAGCCTAGATAATAAAGAAGAAAGAAAGTATGAACAACCTAAAAGCAACTATCCTAAATTGCAAGCATAGAAGGGTAATGTGAAGATGAAGAAAGACATCACAAAGTGGTGCTAGTTCAACAAAATCCCCCAACACAACATTGATGGATGTCGCTCGAAGCAGTCATTGGGGGTTGAGATAAAATACTCAGAGTTAGATCCAGTATTTGACTCT
Source organism: Picea engelmannii (assembly GCA_009831015.1). Taxonomy (NCBI): domain Eukaryota; kingdom Viridiplantae; phylum Streptophyta; class Pinopsida; order Pinales; family Pinaceae; genus Picea; species Picea engelmannii. The sequence goes on along the minus strand of ML785234.1, from coordinate 18,379 downwards.
GATAACTATCCAACAAAGGGGAAGTATATAATTTATGTAGAACCTAATCCCATAGTCACTACCACCAAGGTCCAACCAAATGAACTAGAATATTTTTAGGAAGGTGAGTGTCTTTTTCACTCAGATGTGGGTGAAGGGTGCTTCACTACATTTCATTATTGACAGAAAAAGAAAAAATATGCTAATATCAACAAAGGTCATAAAGAGGTTGGATTTGTCAACAAAACCATATCCACATCCATACAACATTGGGTGGCTCAACCAAGGACAATATCTATGAGTCATCCAATAGTGTCTCTTTCCCTATGGAATCAAAATCCCTTCAAGGATGAGGTATTGTGTAATGTCACCCCACTTGAAGTTTTTGATGTTATTTTATGCCAACCATATACATGGAAAATTCATGATATATATGAATCTAGACCTCATAATTCCATTGTTAATTTGGGTAGACAATTGTACATGATACCAGAGGTAGCTACACCTACCATAATTTCTTTAGTCTTAGCTAAGAGGTATAGGAAGTTCATCTCCTAGATTGGGAAACTTTTCCTCTTCATGATTCACTCTTAAGTTGAGTTAAAGGTCATTGTCACATCCATGGCCTCCACACAAGGATTATCTGTGTATCATAAGAAAGTGGACAAAGTCATGGAATAATACAAAGACATCTTAACCTTACCTACTGAGGTGCCTCTACATTGTCAGGTCAACCATTCAATCCCTAGCACGCCTTTACCTAATGGGTTGGTGTATAAACTCTCTTTCCTAGAAAATGAGGAGATCAAGCACCAAATTCATTATCTTCTTCAAAAAGGGAACATTTGAAAAAGATACTCACATTGTATAATCCCAATCGTTCTCTTGCATAAGAATGATGAGACCTGGTGATTCTGTATTGATTACAAATATATGAACAAAATCACAATTATGAACTAGTATCCAATTCCATGAATTTATGGCCTTCTCGACCAAATCAAGGGAGCCAAATAATTTAGTAATATTGATATGAATTTTATCTACCACCAGATCTCAATAGAACTGACTGATGTATGGAAGACTGCTTACAATTCTAAAGAATGTCTTTTCGAGTGGATGGTCATGTACTTTGTCTGGAAGAATTCCCCAAAAACTTTCATGAGGTTTATGGATGACATATTTGATCCGGATTTAGGAGTGGAATGAAAAAAAACCATATATTTATAACATTAACATAGATATACAGTGAAAAATAATAGAGATACAGTAAAACTTCACTTCTATTAAATAAGAAATATGCTGAAAATTGTAAAATGCATACTGAAAACAAGCTTTCTAGAACAATGATAGCTTATCTCTGAGTAGAGATGTGACAGCTACGCTCATTCACAGTAAAATGAGTACAATGAGGCTTTGAATCCCTTTTTACAATAAAAATGAATGCAAAAACCCAACCCTAGGAGATGAAGTGCCAAAATTCATGTGGTTCCCATTGGGGTAAGTTAGTACATCAACTTCCCAGGGTCGTAACTTTTGCATATGATCTCTGTTTAGGGTGCATGATAGCTTGTTGGAAAGGTATTTACGAGGAGATTAATTTATTTCTGAAAAAAATAGAGACTTTTGCTATCTTTGATGTTCCCGATCATGAAAAAGAGACATTTAGGCCCTCAAAATGGCCTCGAAAGTTCAAGAACTGAAAAACTGCTAAAAATAGTAAGTTCCTAAAAAAAAAAATTGAGCCAGCTAGAAAAGGTGTGTAGCCACAAAGATCCTCCTAGATTGATCTTCCTCCCTTGGGAAGAAATGGTTTATATTTCATTGATTTCCCCCATCAGATGAGGAAACTTTTGTTGAATTTGACCCTGGGCGAGCCACTTGCATCGATGCAAGAGCTGCCATGCTTTGACAAATCGATAAAGATGGATACTCTGCTAGTGAGTTACCTTGAATTGTGTTTCCATGATATGATCAATGGATTATTGTTTCATGCAGTCAGGGTTGAGCTATGTTGTTGTCAAATGTTCTGTTATATCTGAGGTGTTCAATAATGGTGGAAAATAAGGTCGAAGGAGGTGCACATTGAACATTGGGTGCAAGCCAAGGAAGGGGGGAAGGATGAGATAAAAAAAATTGTTACCCATATCCTTGGTGATGGTGAAAGTTCCATAACAAATTGGATGAATATTTTGATGAGGCCCTGTAAGGTATTCTTTCTTTAAGTGCAATCAAACTTTGTCTCCCACCTGAAACTGGTGTGGCACCTGGTGCTGATCATGGTGCTACTTGTACTTGGCATTGGACTTATGTAAAATATCTTGAAACTGTTGGAGGATGTGTTAGATCATCTCAATGATCTTGGTGTCTTGGTCAACTCTAGTTGGAGCATGTGACGAGTCTTCATGGGTGGTTGCAAGGGGTAGCGCAACATCCATGGGACCCAATTTTTGAAATCCCGACTCCACCTGAAAGGGGCTATGGTCGGTTGAGCTATGTATGGATTTGTTGTAGCTATGTTGAACATAGGGAAGTCTCTCATACCAGGTGCAAGGGTCCTTGGAATTTTACATGTGTAGGATGTGCATGATCATCCAGTTAATGACCTCAGTTTGGCTATCCATCTGGGGGTGGAAGGCAGTGGACATGGTGAGCTTAGTTTCTAGAAGTGACCAGAGGCTCAACCAGAATCTGATGAGGAACTAGATGTAATGATATGAGATAATGGTTATTTGTATCCCAAAGTGTACCCACACTCATTCAAAGAAGATATTGGCAGTCGCCTCCACTGTGATGCTCTTCTTGCAGGCGGCTAGAATCACAATCTTGGAAAAGCGATCAACAACCACAAAAACATAGTCATTTCCTCACTTGGTGGACATAAGTATTGAAATGTAGTCAATTGATATGGACTCCAAGGGCCTATCAGGATTAGGAAGAGGAGTGTACATGTCTTGCTTCTTAGTGGCCAGTTTGGTAATAGCGTAGACAGTGCATGAGAATTTATACTTGCTAAAATCTTGTCATAGTTTGAGCTAATAGAAATGTCTTTACATCACTGCCATAGTATTTTCCACATTGAAGTGTCCTTCCACATGACTATAGTGGGATTTCAAAATCATATTTTCTCTCTCTTAATGGAATGTAGAGATGACCCAAATGGTACAACAACCCATCCTGAAGATGAAAATTAGTGATAGTTTTATTTGCACCCAATATGTGGTAGGTGTTAGTGAAGTCAAGATATATCTCATAGAGGTGGGGACATCCAAAGGTCTCATGGCCACAATAATCTAGCACTATGGTGAGTGCCACAACTAAAGTACAACTAAGGCAATCAACGACTCGGTTTGTAATTCTTGTTTTATACTTGATGTTGTGGTGGAACTGCTACAAATATGTGGACTGCTTCTGATGGCGGGAATTCTATAACTTGCCTTGTGTCTACATGAACTGCATTGGCTTATGATTAGTGTGGATGAGTGTCTCCATCCCTAGAATTTAATTCCTCCACTGGAGGCATGATTTCACAATGGAGTACATTTATTTTTCGTAAGTAGGGTACTTATGGTGGACATCTGATAGTATCTCACTATGATAGGATACGGGGTGGCCGTGTTGAGTGATGATTGCACCCACAACATAGTCTGATGAATCAGTCTCGATCTCAAAGGGTTGTTGCATGTCAGGTAATGAAATCATTTTTGTTGGGAAAGGCCCCACACAATGTTTTTTGCTGGGAAAGGCCCCACACAAATTTCTGGTAATGATTTCTTTATATCATGTAACACTTTTTGTTGGGTTAGGCCCTACACAATTTTTTCCTTGTCACCACCTCTAGTTATTTGGTTGAGGGCCCATGTGATATGGGAGAATTCCAACACGAACCTATGATAGAAATTGGCAAGGCCTAAGAAGCTTCGAAGATCAATGAGCATGGTTGGGGTTGGCCAGTCATGGATGAATTTGATCTTGGATGGATCAAAATACACACCATGTGCATCAATAATGTATCCTAGGTACTGGACCATGTCCATGCCGAAGGAGCATTTTTCCAAGTTGGAATTTAGTTTGTGATGCCATAGAGTGTGAAAAACCTATTGAATATGTTGCAAGTGTTCTACCCAAGTATTTTTGTAGATGAGGATGTCATCCAGATACACCACCAAAAAATAATTAGTGAAAGGCCGCAATATATCATTCATCATCCTCCTGAAATTTGTTGGGGCATTTTTCAAACCAAAGGGAATGACCAACCATTCAAAAAGACCTTATTTTGAATTGAAGGTAGTTTTCCATACATCTATCTTTTCTATTGGGAGATAATGGTAGCCATACTTCATATCAATCTTACTGAAGTATTTTTCCCCTTTGAGTTGATCAAGGAGATCATCGATTTAGGGAAACAGGTATTGGTTCATGTCTGTGATTTTATTTAGGGCACAATAATCAATGTAGAGTTGTCAGGTCCCATCTTTCTTATGTACCAACACGATTGGGCTTTAAGTTGATGATCTAGGTAGAATGTGCCCCTTGTGGAGAAGTTCTTGGATCGGATGCTTGATCTCCTCATTTTCTAGTAGAGAGCGACGATAGACTAGCCTAATGGGTAGCAGTGTGTCAAGGGTTAGATCGATGGGATGCTTGACCTAATAGTGCAGAGGTACCACAGTAGGTGATGAGAAGATGTCTTTGTATTCTTCCATGACCTTATCCACTTTCTTTTTCTATGTGGAGAGGTCGTCTGCAAATGTAATGGATGTGGTTGCAACCTTTATCTTAATCTGAGAGTGAATCATGGAGATGACAAACTCCCCATTCCAAAAAATGATCTTCTTGCGATGCTTGACAAATATCAAGGAAATAACAGTAGGTGGGACTACCTTGGGTATCCTTTACAATTTCTTGTTCAAAGTAATAATAAAATTGTGAGGCCTAGAATCATATATAGCATGCCATTTCCATAAATAAGGATGGCCCAAAATAAAATCACAAAATTCAAGGGGAGAAACATCACACAATACTGCATCTTTGAATGACTTGATGTCGTACAACATGAGACACTATTGATTGACATCAAGATTGCTTCCTTGACAGAGCCATTATATAGTGTAGGGTTGCGGGTGCAACATTGTCGATGGGGCTACCTCTTTGATGACCTCTAATGAGATGAGGTTTTTGTCGCTACCACTATCAATGATGAAGTGAAATGCAATGCCTTTCACCTACATCTGTGAATGAAATAGGTTCTTTTCTTCCTCTGTCTTATCAGGTTCACTTGGTTGGATCTTGGTGGTAGAAATTGTGGCACTGGGTTCAGTGTCATTGATCTGTCTTGCCTTTTCTGGTTTGACTCAGAGTTGGAACCCACATCTAATTCAGAGGCTTTTATCTCATCCACCAACAACTACTTTGAGCGACAATCATCAGTGTTATGCCAGGGGCTCATATGGAAGTCGCACCACTTCTCGATATCTTTATTCATCTTCCCATTGTCCTTATTTTCTTGTAACCTGGACTGATTGTATTGAGGTTTCCCATCTTTTATATATCCTTTTTTATGTGGTTTTGGGATTCCCTTTCCCTACTTCTGATGTGAGGGGTTCCCAAACCCAAACTACCATATATTTTTCTTAAGCTTCTACTCAATTTTGACTACATATCGATAAGCCGCGCCCAAGGATGAGATGTCCAAAACCTCCATTTTCATCTGGACACTACTGCATTTGGGTCAAATTCCGACGATGCATTCGACGCAATTTCCACTTTCTATTGTCGGAAGACCGACAAACCTCAGACCCCCTCAAACGTCGTTTCACATGACGTTGTTTTTCTGACGACCTAGTTTTCGTCTATATTGCGACGTTTCAAATGTGGCAAGAGAGACGTTGCAAATGTGGCAAGACAGACGTTGCAAATGTGGCAAGACCGACGTTTCAAATGTGGCAAGAGAGACGTTGCAAACGTGGCAAGACCGACGTTTCAAACGTGGCAAGAGAGACATTTCAAAAGAGGCAAGAGAGACGTTACAAATGTGGCAAGACCGACGTTTCAAACGTGGCAAGTGAGACATTGCAAACGTGGCAAGTGAGACGTTTCATATGTGGCAAGAGAGACGCTTCAAAGGTGGCAAGACCAACATTTCAAATGTGGCAAGAGAGACATTTCAAACGCGGTAAGAGAGACGTTACAAATGTGGCAAGACCGACGGGACGAGGTATTAGCTCCGACGTTGTTGCTATGGGAGCGACACTCTTGAACGTCGCAAGAATGACGTCCATCAGGTGGCAACAACGACGGCCATGAGTTACTAGCTCCCACGTGGTTGTTATGGGAGCGACAATATTGGAGGTGGAAAGAGAGACGTCTTGGACGTGGCAATAACAACGGGAAGAGAGTGAAAGACGTCACAATTTCCACCTTTGTGTAGGTATTTAAAAAAAAATACAATATCAATATCAAGACATAATAGTCATTCCAAGCCCAAAGGAGAAGTAAGTCATATAGGTGTCAGCTAGTGACAACATACATGGAAATTTCTTCCTGCTTCATTAACATTTTCTTCAAAATTAAATTTACAACAACGAAAAGACATAACTTATTTGCAACCTTCAGTGCACACTTTAGCTTCAGTCACTTCAACATCCATGCTATCTCGCCTTTCACTCTCAAGACAAGTGGGAGATTGCATCTCCATTTCATGTAAGTTCAAAGATTCATCATCATTTATGACAACAATTTATTCATAAGGATGGTCTTTGAATTCAGCCAAATGATGCAAAACAGGAGGCACACATTCACTCAACAATTATAATACATATTTTGAGCAATCTGCATCATTGACAGATTGTTGTTCGTTGTTGATGAATAGACAAATATCTTCTTCTTGAAGCTACGCTTCATCTTGTTCTTCAAGCTTTGATTCACCTTCAACATTATGCCCAGCTAGTAGCTGAGAACAAGTCATAATCATAACATCTTCTGCCTGCACACTATGAACTCTAATGTTGGGGACTTCAACATCACTTAATTCCTCACTATCATCATCCATCCATTCTGATTTATGGCTGTGTTGTTCCTTTTCTGCCAAGAAACTTCATATTCTCCAGGTTTTCCTCAAGAATTCATGAATATTGTTTCAAATGTCGGCATTGAATCAATGCCTCCTTCCTCAAGACACAATGGTATTGGGTTTCTCTGACATCCCCACACGAGGTCTTTGAAAAAAATCTTCATCATCATATCCTCATGTTGAAGTTCAAAATTTTCTGCAAAGGTATAGAAATCCTCAAGGTGTTGTTTTGCAGAATCACCATTTCCATCAAGTCTTTGGAGAAAATATAGCCATTTTGAGGTAGCAGGAAGCAGATTTGGATATCCGTGAATAGTAATGAAATTTAAAGGGGCATAACTCCTAGCCAATAACTCTTCAAAACTCATTTTTCAACATTTCAACTACCAATAGTAACAATATAGAAATTAAATCATGCCTTTATTATGGAGTCACCAAAAGAGTGTTGAAAGGTACTTATTATCTTTGATGTCACCAGTGAGAAACTTCGACAATAGAAAAGAAGAATAACTCAATCCTCATTGGAGTCACCAGATGAGCCAAAAGATCTTCAACAGATATAACTCTTCAAAGTTGTTGTAGTAGATCTACTGATTTCAAGGACTTAGCCTTGTCTTTGGCAAGTGCTCCAATTTTGTTTACATCCAAACGTGCACTGTAGTAATCAGTGGAGACTCAGTGCAACTCTATACCTAAGTCACTTGACATGTCCAAAAGGGGCCAAGTGTCTGTATCCACGGTGTCCATGTGAAGACATGCTCAGACATGTGATCAAGTTGTGTCATGAGTGCAGGACACGTCACCAAACCGTGTTGAACACCTTCCTGAGGATGTGTCACGATTTTCAGACACGTGCCCTATGTAAAGCATCCCACGGGAGATAAAAAGGGTATTGTTTTGTGATTTTAGTTGTTCATTTGAATTTTGAACCAGTGTTAGAGACGACCACTTTTGATGAGGACAATGAGGAGCCTCTTGATGAGTCATCCTCCACACCAGCAGATGGAGCAACAGAGCCTGGATTGAGCATAGAGGAGGATGAGCATGGAGGATAGGACAGTGGTAGTGATGTTGATTATGACATAGAGGAGGACTATTGACACTAACAGTGACTCTAATATCTATGAGATATGAGATTGCTACCTGTTTTGTATCTAGATTCTACTCTCTTGTATTTTGGAGTGGAATTCCCTCAACATATATGTAATACATTTTTATTTTGATGACTTAAAGACTAAAGTTAATGAGAAATCTGCAAACTGCTATTTAGTATTTATGGTTCTATTTTATGGTTCATTCACATTGGTTCTAAATTCTAATGTTACATGTATCATATCATTGTATAATTTGTATCATGTATCAGTATGTCTATTTTGTATGTTCTATGAGTATGATGTTTAGAGTTTGATTGATTTGTATGATGTATCTTTTTCGATGTTCATGATGTATCACTAATCAATATCTACTATCAATGTTTTGTCTATTTCAGTGATTTTTAATATTTTGTTCCCCGTGTCCTGATTTCAGTGGTTGCCGTGTCTGTATCGAATACTCGTATTCCCATGTCCTCCATTTCTTCATGTCAGGTGACTTAGCTCTATACACAACACCCATTGTCACCTCAATGTTCATGCCTCTCGCTTCGAGTTGGTTCACGCTAACACTAGGGGGGTATCCCTATCTCTGCCTATGACCTATGGATTGGGTCAACGGACAAATGAAGTACACAAAGGCAGAACTAGAAATTCTATGGAGGGATCCAAAGACTAGTGTCTGCCATGGGTCATGATGTCAAATAGAAACAAGAGCCCATGGCGGTGCAACTCTAGACACAACGCCCATTGTCACCTTGATGTTCATTTCTCTTGCTTCGGGTTGGTTCATGCTAACACTAAGGGCGTATCCCTAGCTCTGCCTATGACCTATGGATTGGGTCAATGGGTAGATTAAGTACACAAAAGTAAAACTCGCAATTCTATGGAGGCATCTGGAAGATGAGTGTCTGACATGGGCCATGGAATCAAATAACAACAAGATCTTGTGTTTGTGTGGTAATGGAGAACTGTAGTGAGGCATCCTGTAAAGGATGAATGTCACTAGAGGAATGTGACTCGAACCTAGTGATCAACGCTGAAAAGATAGCCCTATCTTGGTCGTTCAAATCCAATCAAAGGGAAATTTATTTTCCCTACCAACACTTGGGGTTTGGATTCTTGGAATAACCACTCATATTTGCAAACAACTTTAGTAAACCAGCAAAGAAACATCCACAAAATCTCATAAAACTGACTCAATTACATAAAATGAGAAGACTGCAGACATTAATGAC
>ML785233.1:236614-297430 GCA_009831015.1 Picea engelmannii | reverse complement strand
TTCAGATCCGCTTATTGCTAGAATCAGTTACACGATCTACGGATCTAGCCTAGGTGAAGCGGTGATGCTTACCTATAAATGTATCTCGTTTGTTATCAATAAACAACGTGTGATTTGTGAGCTTAATTCTTTCAATTCTTTCAAGCTAGTGGGCTCTGCGTTTTTGTGTTGCCTCGGCCTTCGCCTGGCAACCCTTGTGACTTGGGCCTTGAAGGAACCTGGTGCATTGGGGGAAACTATCACACGCTGACACCGTATTTCTATGCGCTTCCATTCCCAAACGCTGTGTCCTCATCCCGGAGGCGTACGGCAACATTTCGAGTTGAGAAAATTCGTTTCTTCTATGGGCGAATTCTATCCTTTCATTTCTCCGCATATCTTGATTCGCCCAGCCTGGTACGGACTGTCAACCCTTTTATTTTCCTGACTTGATTCACCATTTCCTTCTTCTTGTTCATGGCCTCCTGTACAGTCCTTTTTCAGGCTTTCTAACCAACCGTTTCATTTGATTGACATCCTGGCGATTATGCCAACCGTTCTTCCAGAGAGGTAGTGATGTATTTAGACTCCTTCCAATCAAGTATCTCAAGAAGCGAGCGAGCGTGCTGAGCTAGGGGATTTTGTATAGCGCGTTACAGTCTTGACTCGATTCGATGGCGTTCTCTGAATTCTGACCCTTCATTCCTGGTGCATTTACCAGCACCCCCGTGGAGCATTCTGCTCAGAAAATGTGCTCCCGGATCCATGGAAAATTGAAGATGAATGGTTGTCTCTGAGTTCGCCAGCGCCAGTTTTACCTCCACCCCGATATAATGTCTCTTATTGATTACTTCCCTTTAGGATATTTTTACGACTAACGCTCAGAAAAAGAAAAACCATCACCACTGTCAGTCGGCCTTCTCCTTGCACCCTCCCTCACAATCTGATGTAAGACCTGTGCTTTTCTGGTGGGCAACAATTTAATCCTCCCGTCAGTTACTCCAAGTGGCTTTTAAGTAATTTTATTGAATTATTCATTTTAGATGAGATACGTAGTTGAACGAATGGTATTTTATTGGGATGAAAAACTCTGATGAGAATGCATGACACCCTCATTATGGATTGAAATTTTTACTGCATATGAACAGACATAAATAGAATGATTTTTGAGTTCATAACAAAATAATAATAATAATAAGTTTATATAACAACCCAACAAGTTGCATTTGTAAGTATTGTTAATTCAGGATAACTTGCCTAAATTGTCAGCATTATATTATGCAATTATTTGTTGCTCCCTTTTAAATTTTATGAAGTATAAAGAAAAATTGCATCATATCTAAACGATAAACTAAGTGGAAGAATGTCAAAATTATTAAAAGAATTATGTAAACCTAAGGGTATGAGATATCACTTATTAAAATGGAGAGATGAGATGAGTACTTAACTACTTTTCTAAGTGGTACTCATGTATTTTTCTACATGGTAATATATGGGATAGACATATGTGGGTGGGTGCGTGGGAGGGGGGCATTAATAGAAAAAGTTTATATTTCTAAGTGGTACTCGTGTATTTTTCTACATGGTAATATATGGGATAGACATATACATTGGTCTTACATTTGTATAAGGTTTTGAGTTTTTATATGAATTATTATAAGGTTTTGAGTTTTTATATGAATTATTTATGTTAGTGTATGTTTAATGATACAACTCAAAATATATTAATGAGCTAGTCAAAATAAATTATAAATTTGATTTAATATAATGTATTTAATGTGTTAAAATTTTAAACTTTTAAAAGGGATTGATGATGGATGTGCTGAACTTGGGTTAAGTTTATACTTATTTAATTGTGTTGAAGAGATAAAGTTTGTTTATATATTACAGTAAGCGTCATGAAGAATGCGATTTTTAAAGGACAAGGACATTTTAAGAGGATGATATAAAAAGGGAACATATATAAGTAGACAAAGGGAATACATATTGGTATGCAAGGGAAATAGTGATTAGTGAAAATTGTCCAAAGATTTTAAGAATTAGATAATATTATTTTTGTGTCATTCAATTACTGTTGGAAAGTTAGTTGTCATTGATGTAAACTCTAGATGAACTCTAGAAACATTGATGTTTTGTAATGTATGATGGCTTAGATATTAAACTTCTTGCGCATCTGGATTTTGTAATAAAGGTCATTCTTAGACATTAGTCTTCTAGCGCTTAATGAAAATTGTTACAGATGACCATTTTTTGTGTCGGGGCCTTACGCCTTGAAAATTAACCAATACACATTGGTGCCTTGAATTTATCATGGTCCCTTGGGAGTTATGCGAATGATTCTCTTGTGCCTTGATTAATCATATTTTAGGATTGATGGATTTATGAGATTGATGATCGTAGACTTTGTGTTTAGTGGTTGTTATTTAATGAGTCAATACATTGCCATGCGTGTTGTGGTACATGGCGATGTCTTTTCAAAATTGTGACTTATTTGATTATTAATGCATTACTATTGTTTCGCTAAATTATGTGATTGATGTTTCGACGATGTCCCCCTTAGTATGATGTTAATTTCCTAACGCAGGACTAAGAGAAAAAAAAATTGACCTGTTGTACTTTGCTTGTGGTCGTAAGGGCGGGGATCGTTACACATTTACCTTGGAAAATCCTCCTGAAGACATTTTCCCACAAGCCTTGTCCCACATGTTGTTTTCAAAACATTGGACTTTGGATTAATTTTTTTATTTTATTATTTTTCAGAAATAGATTTAAGACACGGGAATTTTTGGATTAGTGTTTTATTATTTTCATTTTTCACATGCAAATGGGTTTCTATCCTTTTTCGTTATTTTACTTTTCTCTGGATTAAGGGTCAAAACATTAACGCGGGATCAACATTCCATACCTTTCCTATCTCCACATACAAACTACATAGGGAGGAAAAATATATAAACCACTTCTTACCATGCATGCAAGGTAAATGATTAACTTATAATATCAATGGTCAATATTGACTTAGAGATCAAATCAACGACTAGACTTATGAGGGCCATATCTTGAGTTTCATGTGGCCAAATTGGGCACAAAATGGCTCATTGGAAAGCTGAAGAACTAAAGAACCTGTTAGAATAAGTATTTTTTATAGACTAACAATATAAATTCCCTAAAAAATTTGAGAAAAGAGGAGGCACGATTTTTCTTGGATATTGGCCACACATTTCTCTGCAACCCATAACTTGAGTTTCTGAAGGCCAAATTGGGAAAACAAGAGCTCGTCAGAAAGATCAAGACTTGAGGAATAATATGAAACAATTTATATTATCTATGTGTCATTAATAAATTATCTAATTTTGATTAACATGACCACCAATATCTCATCTTTTACTCAAATATAATTGAATTTATATATTTTCATTATTGTTTCTTTTATAGGAATTCATGAGGAGAGAAGAATCCAAATGAAGACATAGACATTGAGAAAATGAAAATTCTAGAAAGAGGAATGAATGTAACTACACGGGACAAAGAATATATGGATATTCCAAAAAAGCAATGGCTCTGGGGACAATGATTGAATTTTTTTATAAATGCAATTTCTCCCTTGATGATGGGGGGACTCGATAACCAAAAATTGGTTTTTGTATAATTCTTTATCAATGGTGAGGACGTATTTGAAATATTTTGGCTTTTACTTATATTTCTATCTAAGGAATTCCTTATAAAAGCTAAATATATGGAAGAGTTGATTCATGATCTATTCATGTAACACTGCATTGTTGTTGATTAATTGTTTTTTGCAACAACTTATCATTCTTACCAATTGGTTTTGTAGGAAATAATTATGAATGTGATTGCAAGGAAGTATTTAACATCATTTTTATGTTGTTGAATATGCTATTAAAGTTTATGTTGAGAGTGATGAATTTATGCTAGATTTTAGTATTAAAACAGTATTCATGTAATCATCCCATTTGTCACAATCAAAGTAGGACTACATTTCCATATTATATTAGGATTTCATTTAGGATTTAGATTACATTAAATTATCAAGTCTCTCTTTAACAATAAATTCATTTATTTAGCTGGAATCAATCTCTCATACTGGTGGATATTGTCATACAAAATGAGAGAAGTTCTAATTAGATCCTACAGCTAGGAAAGTTTTCCTTATGTTGGAATAGGGCATTTTTACCGCCTCAACAAAATGGTGCTTAAAGGAGGGCCAAATGACAAGATGACATTGTGGAGTATTTCTTGTTAATTCTTTTTTATTGTTAATGACTCCTTCCCAAATCCCTATATGGAGATGTTTTTATGGTTTTGTATCATGTAGCTCTCCTAGAAAGATAGTTAATCTCTTGTGAAAAGTTAAATTTGATGGTGAGGGGGAGACATCCACATTTGAACATATCATTTAGTTCACTTTGAGTTGTTTTTCTCATAAAATTACTCATTAAGGTATTATATGTAGGTTGTTCACTCTTACTTTTGGAGGTCAAATTAAAACTTGGTATATTAACACATGGGAACAATTTTCACTTGAATATTTGCATGCTTTTGAGAACTATGATTATGATGAATTGTGTAGAGAAATGATAGAGCATAGGAAATAAAAAGATGACTATTTAGATGAATTTAATTTTAGTTTTATGCATCTTTGATATAGATTTTGTTTGGATGATATCCCTTCTATCATTGAATGGATTCTATATTTAATTTTTCTTTCTAATGAACAATATCATATAGCGAGTGAAGAATTAGATTCATTCCTTGATGCTATCTTACAGGTTGAATTTGATTCACATGAAGATGTTGAGGATACTAGTGATTTGGTTCAACAACCTACATTTGAATATTTATTCACTATGTAGGGTATTAATCTTAGAGAGCATGTTGTTTCAGAAGAAGTATATGTATCATCCCACCATTCCATTCCCATGTTCTTTCCTACTAATAAAAAAAACCTATGTTGTAGTAAACTTAATCTCATATATTTTTGTAGTTGACACAAAGGAATGATTTCCTGTTGATAATGAGACACTTCGGGTTACGTCGATGGCTATATCAAGTTCTCATTTTCCTATTTCATATTTTCCATTAAAGGAGAGGGAAGAAGAAACTATGGATAAAGATGAAGAAATATGCCATCTTCCTTAAAATCTGGCATGCACCTTATGAATGGATCAGATTGAGTTTAACCTATGTCTTCATGATTATGGTGTGGAAAACTCTTCTCTTAGTTTTACTAAAGAGATTCAAGAATAAATTATTTGGGTCACCATCATAAACCATCCTGCTAATTGTCTCCTCAAATCCATTATTGAATACTCTTACTTTTAAAATTCGTATTATTCGCTCTTATCTTTAACTGTAACAATGACCATGAATGTGTCTTCGATAATGTTTTATGTTCAAATTGAGCAATGGAGAAAGACATGAATGTTGACTAGTTAATTGAGGAAGAAAATTTGGACACACAAAACATGACACCTCTCTCAAAAATAAATAAATTGGAATTAATTTCCTTTGATGATGGTTGTTGTACTATTATAACCTTGTCATATGATACTCTAGCATGCACCTGAATTGACGTATTCCTGAGGACACTTGCATGCAAGTGATCCAATTCATTATATGATTGACTGCTTCGCTTATGGATTTTGATGATGATATTTTGATTTATAATGTTATGTTATGTTATTATGTATAGACAGGTGTTATTGAGTGGTTTATCCTCAGTGTGTAGGACTCTTGACAAAGTGAGGATGTCGATGGAATTGATGGACCTCCTTGGACACCGAATCGAGCTAGGGAGTGGAATGACATTTTATGATGTTGTTTATGGATCGTTGACATGTTTCGTTGATGGATGCAAGATGACGATAGCTTGCTAACCAGACCCACATTTGGAGTAAATGGGTCATGCACAAAAATCAGAGATATTGAGGGAGGGGTGTGGTAGTATCCTTGCCACAGCCTACTAGCACTCCCGTCATGGCTCGAATTGTAGGTTAACAATTACCTAGTTCGATAGATCCACGATGTCGTGAGGGTAGACTATGACAGTCTCTCACAAAGATTCTAAGGGGCGCGTAATAAGGAAGGGTCCTTATTCCTTAGAGGCCCTTAGTCTCCCACAAGGTCACCTGATGGAGTATTGAATCCAGGGTTTTGACGTCTACCAAAATCAATCAAAAGGCGAGTGGAACCCTTGGAGCACGTAGTGCATATTTAAGGGAGCGTCGCATAGATGAAACTTGAATGAAGTCGAGTTGCACCCTTGGATCATGTAGTGCATCTTGAAGGGCACGTCATGGTTTTAAAACTTGTGAGTCAATGAATGCAGGTACCTAGGAAACACTATCTCATTTTGACCTAGTCACCCTTAAGATAATTGTTGCATGAATGAAGTTTAAAAATTATAAAATTTGCCTTAAAAACAATTTTGCTAAGCCTAGTCGAATTTCAATCCTAGGTCTAAGCAGGACATGAGAACTAAAAATTTAATTAAGCAAGTAATAAAGGGGGGATGAAGAAAAATTGGGGGTAAAAAAATTAAATTTTAAAAAATTAATGGAGGATTAAATTATTTAAAATATTAATTGTTAGCCATGTGCAAAACTTGCTAATTTAGAAATTAGACCAAAAAGGGGAAACATAAATACAAAAGGAATGTGGAACATAGAAGGGAATCTACTCTAGAGAACTTTCCATTTTCGAACTCAACTAAGCTTTAAGAAAGGCGTTAGTCATTAAGGGAATGTGAGTGAATAAAGGGACATCGAGGAGCGTTTTTAGGAACGCTTTTAGGTGGGTGAGGGAAATTGTCTATTTAATTTAATTAATTAAATGAAATTATGGTGCAACGAAGGGATCAGGTGACAAGTGTAATGGGGAGAATTTTCCTAATAAAAATTTACTAAAAAGAATTCAATGTGAATTTGGGAAACTAGTCACTAAGAGAACTCTATAAAAGAAATGACAGAGGAGGGGTATGGATCACGGCTAGTAGGCGTAAGGTAATACTGTCGAATTTTCTCTTGACTGATTTTCCTTGTGGAAGTTGGGATATCTAGCTCGAATAGAGAGTGGTAGCGTGACCTTGCGAGGTGAGCTGGGAGATAGACTTCTCTAGTTTGTGTGTGTGGCCCCATTGCGGCTCGGGGGGGGATAAGGGGGAAGAAGAGTACCCCTAACGTTGACTGGGAGGCACCAGTGAGGTGTCAATGATTGGAAAGAGGGAGCAAGGAGGGTCACTAGATGCTGAAAAACGTCTCCAAACCCAGTTTCGTCAGTCATGGTAATTTAGATGAGTTAAATCATACTAGGTCGATGGCATGTGCATGCTTATTTTTCGCAATTCTGAAGTCTCCTTATTTCACAATGAATCTAATTTTCATTAGGATTATATATGTAATTGACGTTTCTTAATTTCGCAATGGAGATAATTGTAACATGTTGATTATTTATAATTTTTGTCGTTGCTGTGATATTTCTCTGACACCATTTGGAAAGATTCTTGATGATGGAATTTATATAATAATTTTGGATTATTTAATTTTATTTCCGCAGCTGTCAAATTAATTCTGATATTGTTGTATCCTCATTGCTTGAAATTACAATAAGTTGAACCGCATGTATATGATTGTTTTATCTTTCCTTAGCTATTGACTAAACTTTGATATTGTTGAATCATCATGGATTGAATAGTAACAAGTTGAACCTTTTCCTTTTTCTGCAATTGTAAAATAATAACTCTGATACCGTTGCATTCCCTCGAATTAAATCGTAAAAGGGTGAAGAACATGTGTATGCTTATTCATTTCTGCAGCTGCAAATCCACCTTGATTTTTGATTGGTAACTTCATTGTCTTTTTCCCCAACTAAATATATCATTTCGTTGACAAGTCAGGGTATTCCCCAGTCCAAACAAAATTATGCAGGCCCATGATGAGCATATACAACACACTTAGGGATGATCCTTACCCCCCTTCATTTCTGGATCCAAAGGTAACTGTATAAGCATGCAGGAGAATTGAGTAGGGACTGTAATAAGTGGATTGATCTTGATTGAATGAATATGATTTGGTTAAGCTTGATGCCTTATCGCTCTCATGTTTATCACCCAGTCGTCTAGTTTCCCTAATGTACCTTTTCCTAACAAGAACGGATTGAATGGTTTGAGATCCCCTCTAATCTGTTGTGCCTTCCAGTGAATGGTATTTGGCTATCACTAATCCGTGAGTGGGGCATGATACTCCTCCCATCGAACTTTTGAATGTTTTCCCAAGACCAAGCCTTCCTGCACCGACGAATTTTATTTCTTAACAACCTTCCAACATTTTATTCTTAACGCACACCCTTTAGCCCTTAGTTACAAGAGGGCCTGACTAGAATTTATATTTTCGCTGCCATCATTCGTCCTTTTGGTGGTTTGACTCTTCAATTATTAGCTCGGGCCCTTACCACTTTTGTGACTCTTATTCCCACGACTCACGTACTTATCCCTCTTGTAGGGGGTGATGCAGGAGCATCGCCAATAAAGCACAAGGGGGGGACAGCTGGGCGCACTAGCGCATATTTTGAAATATTTTGAATGCCAAAGTTGGCGTATTAATGTAACATATGGAAAATATTTTGATTTATGAACATATTTAATGATCATAGGTTGAGCCATCGCATAAGATCGATGAGGGAATGTATTTTTCTTTAATGTGAAGGATTGCAGTATAGATATGGAGCTTTCGCTCTTATCTGTCTGACTCAAATATTTATTGTAATAAACATTAAGTAGTTGAAAGCTTTTATTTCGATAGGATAGTCGTAGATTAGTTGGAGGGAAAGGCTCGAAGAGCACCTCTTGTATAAATATTTCTAAAGTTGTCGAGAAGAGGCTGCTTAATCTATTATGCTACTTCCATTTTATTTGTTGGCTCTCTGATTGTTGAAAGAATTCTAATAAAGGATAGTCCCGAGGAGCCATTGAATCTATTGTGTATGACTATTGAATGAATATAACAGAGGATTATCATCCCAAATGTGTGGTGTCAATGTGTCTATCTGAATGAGTGAATGGTAGACTTTCTGTCTTATTTTCAATTCTCTGTTATTTCTTGTTCTTGTATCTATGCATGCATTTACATGGCTATATGTATGAATCCGTGAGGTTTTAAAATAAGTTTCAATTGTTTCTCTTCTACGAGCGAGTGGAAGGAGTGCATAGTGTCTAAAAGGTGTGCATGACCAATTTTGTTTCGACTCGAAGCTAATAAGATGTAGCATGAAACTTATGTATGCAAGGAGTGCATATTCGTTTGCAAAGGGTGGGTGACGGGGTCTCAGACTCATAATTTTAGAAGGAGTAGAGGGATTTTAGTCGTAGAGAAGTGGTTGGAGGACAGTTGCAAGGAGTGCAAAAATCATCCACAGAGGAGTTGAGCATGGAAGAGAATATGTTGCAAGGCATGCACAGGTCAAGATTTCGACTAAGTGTCAAAGAAAACGTTATGAGGGATGAAGAAGTCGAGGAAGCAAAGCTCAGAAGGGAGAGGGACAAAATTATTTAAGGGGAGGAATTCTTAAGGTTTCACCAAAATCTGTGAACGAGATCCATTCCAAAGCGAGGTGAATCATTCCAGACCGTCAGATCTGGGAGAACTATGCGGAAGTCAGTCGAAAGGTGTTTTGGCACTTCGTAGTTCTAGAAGTTTCGAGGTATCATAAGAGGGGAGTCTCGAATTCATGAAGTCACGAAGAGATATAAACTGTTAGCTACGGAGAAGGAACGTGGCAGTGGATTAGGAGGTCCGGAAGTAAGAAGTTCGAAGGTTTTTTCACAAGGTGAATGGGAGTTTCGTGAAGTCACGAAACTTGAAGAGTTGTTGAGTTGTCAAAATTAAAGGATACACATGACGTGAGGTTCAGATTTCAGAAGGAGAACACTTCGGGAGGAACTGGAGTAGGAGATTGGGATATCCCCAAAGCCTGAAGTTGCGAAGAGGATTCTCCACGGTCATAACCTGTGGTCACCTAGGAGAAAAAGGACCTATGTATAGTGGTTTTGGGTACCCGCAGGGACCTGCGGAGTCGATCCAACTCAGTTTATTGAATGATCCAAGACAGGGAGGTCAGGAAACCCTCAAGGGAAAAGGGGGATTGCGCCAGGAGTGGTATCAGAGCCATTACATGATTGATTTATGTAGAAAGAGGAGATGGAGGAGCAGACTGGTATTAGTGAGTGTTATCAACACATCAGTACAATGTCGCCTAGGAGACGTGTTGAGCCTCCTATAGAAAACAAAGCTATGGAAAGGGAGATTAGAGAACTACGTGCAAGGCTGGATGCCATGGAAACAGAACAAAGGAGAGAACCTAATGTTGGAGAAATCAGTTATGCAGAGAATGAAAAAGTGGAAATTGATGAAGTTGTAGCCGAGGATGTTGTAGAAGAATGCTTGCTGAAAGAGGTTGTCAAGTTGGGAGCCAAAGCGAATATCAACATCCCAATGTATGAAGGTAATTTAGACATGGAAGAATTCATTGATTGGATAAGAGAAATGGACAAGTATTTCAAATATGAAGACGTCGAGGAGGAAAAAAAAGTGAGACATGTTGTCACTAGGTTGAAAGGACATGCATCATTGTGGTGGGATGAACTGCAGGCCGATAGAAGAAGCAAGGGAAAACAAAAGAATAAGATATGGGATAGAATGGTAGCCAAGATAAAGGTGAAATTCATACCTAAAGACTACCAGATAAATATGTTTAGAAGGATGCAGAACCTGAGACAAAAAGGAATGAATGCGAAGGAGTACACATAGGAGTTCTACGGATTGAACATCAGGGCTAGACAAAGAGAGAGAGATGAAGAAAAAGTTTCTAGATACATAAATGACCTAAGATATGATATCCAGGATGAAATTAGCATGGTGACAGTTAGAACAGTAGAGGATGCATATCATATTGTGCTGAAAGAAGAAGAGAAGTTGACCAGGAAGCAGAGTCAACAAAACAGAGGTAGAAGCTTGAACAGAGGCAAAGAACTTACCTAGGACAAGGCACAAAATCCCAAAGGTGAGGCGGAGAAACTGCATAGTCACTTTGAGAGAGGAGGAATTTCCTAAGGAAGGAAGAGTGGTGGAAGAAACTCTTTTCCCATAGGAAGAGGAAGAGGTAGAGGAGAAAAATTAAGATGTTATGCACGTGGAAGAACATGACACATGTCTTAATATTGTCCCGAGAAGAAGAAAGAAGGACGTGAAGCTCACATTTCGGAAGCGCAGAAGCGAGATGTTGAGGTAGACGGTGCAGAGGATGGGAAGTCCTTGATGATGAAAAAGGTTCTTTTGAAGCAAGAGCCAGAGATTGAAAATCCAATGCAGAGGAACATTTTGTTCAGGACAACCTGAAAAACTAAGGATAGAGCTTGCAAGGTAATAATTGATAGTGGGAGAAATGAAAACTTATTATCCACAAAGATGGTGGAGAAGTTATAACTAGAGAGGAATGTACATCCGACGCCGTACAAAGTCGCATGGTTGCAGAAAGGTCACCAGGTAACAATAACTAAAAAATGTCTGGTTGAATTTAAGATAGGTAGATATAGAGATGAAATCCTATGTGGTGTGATTCCCATGGATGTATGTCATGTTTTGTTGGGAATACCATGGCAGTACAATATAAATTTCATTCACGATGGGAGTAGAAATACCTATACCTTGGAGAAAAATGGTAGGACACACATGTTGCTACCAATTGAAGAGAATAAAGTGAAGGATGAATCCAGTACGAGCATAATTCTCATGAGTGGGAAAGAACTCCTCAATGAAGTAAGGAAGGAATAGGAGATGCAGCTTGTTTTATTGAGGAAGCCGTAGGTTATCCTTACAAACACTTCAATGGAAGATTTTCCTAAGGAAATTCATGAATTGTGAGAGAATTTTGTTGATATAGTAGTGGATGAGTTGTGAAGCTCATTACCGCCTATCAGAAGTATCAACCATCACATTGATTTGATACCAAGAGAAAGCATGCCAAATAAATGAACATATAGGTTGACACCTCAGGAGAATAAGGCGGTGAAAAGACAGGTTCAAGATATGTTAGACAAAGGATTGGTTAGAGAAATCTTGAGTCCATGCCCAGTACCAACTGTATTGAGTCTGAACAAGGATGGAGGATGGAGAATGTGTATAGAATCAAGAGCCATAAACAAGATAACCATCAAATAGAGATTTCCATTGCCAAGGATGGATGATTTGATTGATTGTTTGATCTGAGCGAACTATTTTTCAAATATAGATTTGAAAAGTGGATATCACCAGATAAGGATGAGAGAAGGTGATGAGTGGAAAACAACATTCAAGACAAACGAGGGATTGTATGAATGGATTTTTATGTCATTTGGATTGACAAATGCCCTGAGTAATTTTATGAGACTGATGAATGAAGTGATGGAAGATTTCATTGGTAATGTTAGCACTCAAATTTAATGGACTTTTGAGAGCATATTTTATCTCTCTCTGTTTCACTTATTTCTTTTTTCAACCTTTGACTCTGCCCTCTTGATTAGCTATGAAAAAATGATAGTAAATCCTTAGTCTATGTTTTGGGTCTTCAAATATATTTGGTATATATTTAAAAAGAGTGGTGTGTGCATGTATTAGTGAATACCTTAACTTTAGGTTTACAAGCACATAGCATGCATCATATCAAGGTCTATTAATCTATACGCTAAATCCTATATATCCTAAATATCAACTACATATATCTATGCCACATGCAATCTCATAATCCATTCACAAAATTCAAGCCACAAATCATTCACATGCCAAGTCGACAGCCAAGTTCAAAAGCCTAGTTCTATAGTCCATTTATCTCATCGATAAGTTTATTCTTCAAACTCTCTGCCAGGTCTTCAAGATGAGATTACATATATCAAAGGAAAAGTTCAGATCAACGTGGTTGGAAGCTTTATGCGTAGGTGAATGTGTCAAATGTTACAACTCTGCAAATATGGTAGATATCAGGTTTTAAAGGCCGACTGCCAGATCTAGTTAAAACACTATTACTCTTGAATAACTGGATATGCTCTCAGGATTTTTCATTCTTCAAGTACACAGTATAGATCACGTAAACTACATTAGAGTTGATAGATTTGCAAACATGCAGCCATATTTCCCGGAAAGAGGAAGGAACTAGACTGCATTCAATGTTGTATCATTTCAAAGAAATCACAGGTGAATCGATTGCAGGTTTAAAGGTATCATCAAGTGGATATGTCATATGTTTTCAAATTTGCAGATGAGGAGGATGGTGAATATAATATGCTTGGAGAAGAATTTCTTGTGATGTCTTTAACAACTAGGAGCGGGAAACAACAAAGAATTTTAAGTTTGAGAAATAAAACTGCCTTTTCGGTGGCTTAGGAGGACATTTCAACTATTCATTAGCCACCGAAAGCGTTTCTTTCAGTGGCTAACAGGCTCTGATTTTGGCTCTCCTAGCCACCAAAAGCGCAGAACATGGAAGAAAGCTACCATTTTTGCAAAAATCGAAGATTTTCTCACCCAAATGCCTCGAGGATGGTTTGTAATGATGGATAATAATTAATAGCATCAGTTTTAGGTTTTTGTTCTAAATTTCAAGGTGCTAGCAAGGAGGAGAAGATAAATTTGGTTATCTATTTTTGGGAAAAAATGTCTTTTGCTAAAGATGGCAATTTTGCCTTATCCATTAGCCTTGGAAGGCTTCCTGCAACTGTCAAAGATTATGAGGATATGAATACCATCAAAGATATGGAGTTGACCTATTTTATAAGATCCTTTCCTATTTTCTTGTGTCAGTTTTTGACTTTCTATTTTAAGTAAATTTGATCCAGTATCTAGGTATCTAGGTATCTAATGTAAAGGCTATAAAGCCACACACATTTGATGGACCAAGGATTCAATTTTGAGTTCTAATATGTTTCATTTGTAATAGGCTACCCTTTCTAATAGATATTCAGCCTACAAGCTCTTTCATTGATGTTGTCATATTTTCTTTCTCCTTTCTGTCTATGGTTATGAGTTAATGCTATTCTTTTTGTATGTTTACATAATCCATTGGTGACTGTCATCTCACTATCTGATTATTGAGAAAAGGATAATAAGTTATTATACTAGTTTCTAGACCCATAATATCTATTTTTTTATATATGTATGATTTGGTTCATGTGATTAGTTTCTTTTCTATTTGATACACACCTATCTGATTATATCTCTTGAAGGCCTTGCACTGTTTGAATTTTCCTAGATAGTCTCGAAAATACAATCCAGTTAGTTAGATATTCATCTTGATCCAATATTACCCATCATTAAGTGAACAATTGCAAGAATAGTTAAGTTACTAGGCATCTTTGAGATACAACCTAGAAGAGTTTCCTGGAGTGATAACAAATTGGCGCCATTGCCGAGGAGAGGAGATTGAAGCTAAGCTTCCTTGGGACACAACACAGATCCAACTTTGATGATAGACAAATCCTGGACATTTACTTGGTTGTAATTTTCTATCTGACGACACCATTGAAGAACATTGGCTCCGAGGAGGGCTCATACCAAAGAAAATCAAGAGAGGCCACCAGCAACACCCATTGCAGATCTAGAGAAGATCATCAGAAGAGGAAGATCTCTACAAAGGAAAACTTCCAAAGCAGCAAGGACATCTAGATCAGGTATCTCAAGAGGTACTACTTCTTTATCTGTACCTAGAACACCTACCATTAAGTCTACTTCTGTTGAAGCTTCTTGTTCTCAGAAAACTGTAGTTGAATTAGAGAATCCAAAGGGTGATGAGCCTTCATTAGATTCTGTTGTTATAAATCCTTTTCCTGAGAATTTTTCTGCACATAGTTTAGGGAAATAAGTTGAACAATCTTCCCCTGAAGAGGACTGCTCCTCTACTCTGAATTTTTTGCAAACAAAACAAAAAAACTCTACTCTTATACTCATACCAGTTTTCTTATAGTAGATTTTGTTCTCCAAGAGTTGGTTGTAGAAGGAGAAGAAAATATTGCCCTATTGCTAGGGTATATTTACAAAGACTTATATTTTCCCGATCCATCCTATTTTAATAAGACTCCATTGGGAAGGATCCAGTTGATAGAAGATGAAGGAGATGAATTTCAAATACAGGTACCAATTCATTAGTCTACTTCATGAACTATTGTTTTTCTTCATCCTCTCTTTCATGTTTTTCCCTTCGCATGTAAAGAGAATCATTTTTTGTTTTGTATATTCAGAAAATCATCATCCTTCTTGTATATATCCGTCTTTAGAAGAAGAATATCGACATACTACTTATATTGTAGATGTTGATTCAATATCCTCATCATAGCCTGTTCTTAAAGATGAGTCTAGCATTCCCATTCCTATTGAATCTGATCACTCTTTTGATTTTGTAGAGATTGAAATTGATTCTAAACTTGTCCAGAACTCAACATCTTTTGACATTATTGTTGAACCCTGTCATCAGCCTGTTAAATATCATGATAAACTCATTGTTTTTCAAATTAAAATTAGGATGAATATGTTCAACCCTTTAAGGCTTCCCTATCCCTTTCATCCTTATCCTCTTGACTGTTATGAATATCTTCCCCAATTTTCTGGAGAGAATCAAGTTTCAGTTGAGAGGCACCTGGAATCCTTTGAGGATTTTGTTGAGCGATTTGAGATTGTTCATGAAGATGTGATCATGAGATTTTTCTCCAAGTCTTTGATCAGAGATGTTGTTGCATGTTTTAAGGGTCTGAGAACTGATTCTATTAGCTCTTGGATCGAGTTCTCTAATGCTTTCATGAAGTATTGGGGTGAGTACAAATCACTAGATTCACATCTTGTTAATTTTTATTATTTGAACAGAGAGTAAGGTGAATATTTGTCTATATTCAATCGAATATTTTATAACATCTATCATGACATGCCTTTGGAGGTCTGGCCTACAGAGACAGTTGCCATGATATATTATGTTATGGGTCTTCATTCATAACTTGTCCTTCTTTTGCTAGAAAGGAATTCTTCATCCTTAAACCAGTTGTTTGAAGATGCTCAATAGGTAGAGGAGAATATTCATGCATCCAGGAGGATCCGAATGCAGGTTGACTCTAAAAATATGCAAACACATGAAGAAGTAAATTGTCGGTATGGTTCAGATTTTGAGCATGAAGGTAACGAGTTAGAAGTAGATTTGGAACAACAATGAGCATATGAGTTTATTTCAGATTTTGGTCAGAATTCTTCAATATATGCCGAGTGCTCTAGAAACAGGTATGAGTCAGAATGTTATTATCAGTTTGCTAACCGGGATGAGCCTATGATAACTAAAGATTTCATAGGCAATTATATGTTTTTAATTGATCCTTATTCATATTATTTTAGCACTATTTTATCATCATCCTCTGAGCACTTTTGCGAAGAGAAAGTTGTGATGATTGATGATCAAAATCTGAGCTCAAGGGAACAAGAAGGTGGCCAATATTCTAGCATAGGAACAGTCATGGTTGAGCAAGAGGTTATTGTAGATGTGAAGAGGTTTCCCGAAGACCAGTATGTTTATGATTTTCCTTTCAAGGATCCGGTGGTAGCATTCATGGAGTTATACTTTTCAGAGAGATTGAAAGTTTCAGATTTCATTAGCTCACCCATGTTTTTCAGGTGAGTATGATTTCCGGAAAGAGTTCTTATCACTGTGGTTACATTTCAAACTTCATATTTTGATCAATGACAAAGATGCGATTTAAGATGCGATTTATTCGGTATTAAAGTTGCTTGGATGGTTGTTATGGAAGTCAGCCTTTACCTAACCAAATTGTACATTTGGTTAGAGTAGGGTAGTGTAGTAAATAAGCTTTTTTTTTAGCATTTCTTTCTTCCCATTTGCAGCAGAAATAGTAGTTTTCTTGTGTGAATAAAGGCAAATTTTGAAGTTGTACAGATATCAATTGCATAGGTTTGGAGATATTTTAGAGATTGGTTTCACAAGTCAAATGACTCCATAGCCCAATGGTAAAGGCTACATGCAAGTTGCAGGTTTGCAGAAGATCAATTGCATAGGCCAAATGACTCCATAGCCCAATGGTAAAGGCTATAGGCAAGTTATAGGTTTGTAGAAGATCAGTTGCACAGGCCAAATGAATCCATAGCCCAATGGTAAAGGCGACCAGAAATACTAGGTTCTTAGAAACCTCGCAAGGAGGTATCCATCCCAGCTGGAGGGAAATGTTGGGACTCAAATTTAATGGACTTTTGAGAGCGTCTTTTATCTCTCTTTGCTTCACTTATTTCTTTTTTCAACCTTTTGGCTAGTGTTTTAAACCATTAGGTTCTTCATCGAGCTCTGGTTAAGCCCATTTTTCCTAATAGCCTTTGACTCTTCCCTCTTGATGAGCTATGCAAAAATGGTAGTAAAGCCTTAGTCTATGTTTTGGGTGTTTAAATATCTTTGGTATATATTTAAAAGAGTGGTGTGTGCATGTATTAGTGAATACCTTAACTTTAGGTTTACAAGCACATAACACACATCATATCAAGGTCTATTAATCTATATGCTAAATCCTATAGATCCTAAATATCAACTACATATATCTAAGCCACATGCAAGCTCATACTCCATTCACAAAACTCAAGCCACAAATCATTCACATGCCAAGTCGATAGCCAAGTTCAAATGCCTAGTTCTATAGTCCATTTATCTCATCAATAAGTTTATTCTTCAAACTCTCTGCCAGGTCTCCAAGCTGTGATTACAGATGTCAAAGGGAAATCTTAGATCAACGTGGTTGGAATATTTATGCGTAGGTGAATGTGCCAAATGTTACAACTCTACAGATATGGTAGATATTGGGTTTTAGAGGTCGACTGCCAGATCTAGTTAAAATGCTATCACTCTTGAATAACTGGATCCGCTCTCAGGATTTTCCTTTATTCAAGTACACAATATAGATCATGTCAACTACATTAGAGTTGATAGATTTGTGAACATGAAACCATATGTCCTGGAAATAGGAAGGAACTAGATTGTATTCAATGGCGTATGATTTCAAAGAACACACAGGTGAATTGATTATAGGTTTAAAGGTATCATCAAGTGGATATGTCATATGTTTTCAAATTTGCAGATGAGGAGGACGATGCATATAATATGCTTGGAGAAGCATTTATTGTGATGGATTTAGCAGCTGGGAGCGAGAAACAACAAAGTGTTTTAAGTTTGACAAAGAAAACTGCCTTTTCGGTGGTTTAGGCGGACATTTCAACTGTTCATTAGCCACCGAAAGCGGAGCTTTTGGTCGCTAACAGGATCACATTTTGGCTCTCCTAGCCACCGAAAGCGTAGAACATGGCAGAAAGCTACCATTTTTGCACAGATCCAAGATTTTCTCACTAAGATGCCTCAAGGATGGTTTGTAATGATGGATAATAATTAAGGGCATTAGTTTTAGGTTTCTGTTCCAACTTTCAAGGTGCTAGCAAGGAGGAAAAGATAAAATTGGTTATCTATTTTTGGGAAAAACTATATTTTTCTAAAGATGACAATTTTGCCTTATCCATCAACCTTGGAAGGCTTCCTGAAGATGTCGAAGATTATGAGGATATGAAGACCATCAAAGATAAGGAGTTGACCTATTTCATAGGATCCTTTCCTATTTTCTTATTTCAGTTTTTGACTTTCTATTTTAAGTAAATTTGATCCAGTATTACAGTATCTAGGTATCTAATGTAAAGGCTATAAATCCACACACATTTGATGGACCAAGGATTCAATTTTGAGTTCTAATATGTTGCATTTGTAATAGGCTACCCTTTCTAATAGATATTCAGCCTACAAGCTTCTTTCATTGATGTTGTCAGATATTCTTTCTCCTTTCTGTCTATGCTTATGAGCGAATGCTATTCTTTTTATATGTTTACATAATCCATTGGTGACTGTCATCTCACT
Organism: Picea engelmannii; assembly: GCA_009831015.1. Lineage (NCBI taxonomy): Eukaryota > Viridiplantae > Streptophyta > Pinopsida > Pinales > Pinaceae > Picea > Picea engelmannii. The sequence continues at coordinate 278,479 of ML785233.1, read as the reverse complement.
ATCTGATTATTGAGCAAAGGATCATAAGTTATTATACTATTTTGTAGACCCATCATATCTATTGTTTTATATATGTATGATTTGGTTGATGTGATTAGTTTCTGTTCTATTTGATACACACCTATCTGATTATATCTGTTGAAGGCCTTGCACTGTTTGAATATACCTACACAGTCTTGAAAATACAATCTAGTTAGTTAGATATTCATCTTGATCCAGTATTACCCATCATTGAGTGAACAATTGCAAGAATAGTTAAGTTACTGGGCATATTTGAGATACAACCTAGAAGAGTTTCCTAGAGTGATAACAGGTAAGTTCATGATTGTATATTTGGATGATATACTCATCTTTAGCAAGACTAAAGGGGAGCATTTGAGTCATTTAACGTTGGTGATGAGGAGGTTGCAACAAGAGAATTTGTTGATTAATCTGAGATAGTCCTCTTTCATGAAGACATAACTCATATATTTGGGCTTTATGATTTCTTCAAATGAGTTGAAGATGGATCCCTAAAAGGTGAAAGCAATTAGAGAATGGTCATCGCCAAAAAGTATATTTGAGTTGAGAAGCTTCCATGGATTAGCGATTTTCTATCGAAATTCCATTAGAAATTTTAGTGGGATTAGTGCTCAAATGATGGATATGGTAAAGAAAAGACACAAGTCTTTTAAATGGACAGAAGAGGTTGAGAATATCTTCAATATATTGAAGGAGAAGATAACGAAACAACCGATTTTGGTTTTACTGGATTTCGGAAGGACATTTCAGGTGAGATGTGATGCAAGTGGAGTTGCAATTGGAGCAGTTTTAAGCCAAAATAATAGGCATGTTGCGTATTTCAGTGAGAAGATGAACGATGCTAGAAGAAGTACTCCACATATGATAAAGAATTCTATGTTGTAATTCAAGACTTGAAAAAATGCATGAATTGTCTTGTACCGAAGGAGTTTGTTTTGTATAGCGATAATCAAGCTTTACAATTCATAACAATACAGGAGAAATTAAACCAGAGACATGCCAAATGGATAGAGTGTATGCAAGATTTCACTTTTGTCATTGAACATATTTCCGGTAATGCTAAAAAGGTTGTTGATGCATCGAGCAAGAGATGTCTAATTCTGCAAGAATTTCGAGTGAAGACCTTGGGGTTTGATCACCTTAAGGAAATGTATCACACTGATCCAGATTTCAAAGAAGCATATGAAGCATGTGCAAATCCTTTACTCAGAGACATAATCTAGTGGGTTGAATATTTGATTCAAGATGGGTTGTTTTCCAAGGGATTCCAGTTGTGCATACCAAAGTGTTCGTTGAGGGAAAATTTGTTGAAGGAAAATCATAGAGAAGGTCTATCTAGGCATTTCGGCCATGAAAAAACATTTTCTCAATTGAATGGTTTGTATTATTGGCCAGCTATGAGAGCAAAGGTGAAGAGGTTCATAAACATATGTAAGATTTGTCAGTATGCAAAGGTGAAGAAGCATAAAACTGGATTGTATGAGCCATTGCCTATTCCAAAGAGGCCTTGGGATGCGATAGGCATGGATTTCGTGTTGGGATTGTCGAGAACACAAAGAGGGAGTGATTCCATATTTGTGGTAGTTGAAATATTTTTGAAGATGGCACACTTTATCCCATGCCATACGACTAGTGATGCAACGCATGTTGGAAATTTGTTTTTCAAAGAGATTGTGAAACTCCATGGATTGCCCAGGAGCATAGTTTCAGACAACGACACCAAAATTTGTTGGCCCTTTCTAGAGGACGTTATGGATGAAACTAGGGATAGAGCTATCCTTTAGTTTTTCATATCACTCACAAAAAATGGGCAGAATGAAGTGGTAAATCAAGTTTAGGAGATTTGTTGAGGAGTTTGGTCACTGAGCACCATAGTCAATGGGATCAGATTCTAGCACAAGCGGAGTTTTCATATAATGACTCAGTGAACATAAGCACTGGGAAGAGTCCATTTCATATAGTGTATGGAATGAATCCGAGGGGAGTGTCAAAGTTGAGAATCCTAGAGTAGAGTGAATTTAGGAGCGTTGGAGCCGAAGACATCATTGCAGAAATGCAGGAACTTCATAATCAGAACAAGGAGTAGTTAAAGAAGAGCAGCAGTGAATATCAGCACAGAGTTGATCAACATAGGAGGAAGCTTGAATTTGAAGTTGGAGATGAAGTTCTAGCATATTTAAGGAAGGAGAGGTTTCCAAGGGGAACATATAATAAGTTGAAGTTGAAAAACATAGGACTGAGTAAAATTCTGAGAAGATTTGGTGAGAATGATTATGAGGTAGAGCTGTGAGAAGATGTGGGTATATCGCCCATATTCAACATTGTAGACCTGCATCCATACAAGGGAGATAGAGCTAGAGAATCTGAAGATCAGAGGGAGATCCAATGGGAGAAACAAATGCCTGTAGCAGAGAATTCACAGATGCGGCAGATCATAGATCAGGGAATGGTAAGAAGACCAAAAGAAAAATGTATTTTGAATACTTGGTCAAATGGAAAGGACGACCGGTAGAAGATGTCAATTAGGTTGGTGAAATAGATATCCAGAAGAACGAAAAATCAGTTTAGGAGCTCATCGACAGGATCCCATAAATTTTTCATCCAGAGGAGTATGATGCAGGAGCATCACCAACAAAGCACAAGCAGGGGATAGTTGGGCGCACTAGCGTGTATTTTGAAATATTTTGAATTCCAAAGTTGGCGTATTAATGTAAAATCTAAAAAATATTTTGATTTATGAGCATATTTAATGATCGGAGGTCGAGCCATCGCATAAGATCGATGAGAGAATGTATTTTTCTTTAATGTGAAGGATTGCAGTATAGATCTGGAGCTTTCGCTCTTATCTGTCTGACTCAAATATTTATTGTTTAAATGTTAAGTAGTTGAAATATTTTATTTCGATAGGATAGTTGTAGACTATTTGGAGGTAAAGGCTCGAAGAGAACCTCTTGTATAAAGCTTTGTAATGTCTCTGAGAAGAGGATGTTGAATATATTGTGTAGATTGCCATTTTAGTTGTTGGCTCTCTGGTTATTGAAACACTTCTAATAGATGATAGTCCTAAGGAGCCATTGAATCGATTGTATATAACTGTTGAATGAATATAACAGAGGAGTATAGTCCCAAATGTGTGGTGTCGATGCATTTATCTGAATGAGTGAATGGTGGACTTTCTTTCTTATTTTCAATTCCCCGTTATTTCTTGTTCTTGTATCTATGCATGAATTTATATGGTTAGATGTATGAATCTGTGAGGTTTTAAGATAAGTTTCAATTGTTTCTCTTCCACGAGCGAGTGCAAGGAGTTCATAGTGTCTGCAAGGTGTGCTTGACCAAGTTTGTTTCAACTCAAAGCTCATAAGAGGTACTGTGAAACTTACGTACGCAAGGAGTGCATAGGCGTCTTCAAAGGGTGCATGACGGAGTCTCAGACTCATAAGTTCAGTAGGAGTAGCGAGATTTTATTCACAAAGAAGTGTTTGGAGGACAGTCGCAAGGAGTGCAAAAATCATCCACAGAGGAGTTGAGCGTGGAGGAGAATTTGTTGCAAGGCATGCACAGGTCGATATTTCGACTAACTGTCAAAGAAAACGTTTTGAGGGACGAAGAAGTTGAGGAAACCAAGATCAGGAGGGAGAGCTACAAAATTCTTCAAGGGGAGGAATTCTTAAGGTTTCACCAAAATATGTGAACGATATCTGTTATGAAGGGAGGTGATTCATTCCAGACCGTCAGATCTGGGAGAACTACATGGAGGTCAGCCATAAGATGGTTCGACACTTCATAGTTCGGGAAATTTGTATGTATTGTAAGAGGGGAGTCATGAATTCACAAATTCACGAAGAGATATCAACCGTTAGCTGCTAATAAGGCACATGACAATGGATCACAAGGTCCAAAAGTCGAAAGTTCGGAGGTTTGTGCGCAAGGTGAATTGGAGTTTCACAAAGTCGCGAAACTCGAAGCACTGTCGAGCCATCAAAATTAAAGGAGACACAGGATGCAAGGTTCAGATTTTGGAAGGAGAATGCTTTGAGAGGAACCGAAGTAGGAGATCGGGATATCCCCGAAGCCCGAAGTTGTGAAGGGGATGGTCCACAGTCATAGCCCTTGGTCACGGAGGAGAAAAAGGACCTGTGTATAGTGGTTTTGGGTACCCCCAGGGACCTGAAGAGTCGATCCGACTCATTTTATTGAACGATCCAAGACCGGGAGGTCAGGCATCCCTCAGAGGAGAAGGGGGATTGCACCAGGGGGTCTCAACTTGTGCGTGGCTCTCTTTCCTACTAATTTGTGAACACAATCCTGCTATAGGCATTTATATTCTTGCTTTGGATTGATGACTTAGGTTGCGCGTGGCCTGCTTCTCGCTACTTATTGTATGTCTTAGGGGATTGACTTCCTTATGTTTTAAGGCATCCACCTAAGGTTTCACGAGAGGGACCTCTTCTTTATTAAAATAAAATAAATAAAATGCTCCTAACGTCCACGATGTTGATTTCCATTGAAATTCGTTTTGGGTATGTAGATATTTCTGATTTATATTCGATTTTGCTTCAGTTTTGTAATCCTTACAATTTTAGCTCTGTGATTTCTCGTCTAATTCTCTTGAACTGCTTGGGTTGCGTTCTTTTCACGGGCAGGGAATTTTCCGTCATAACTTGTAATATTTACAATTTTTTGCTTAGTGAATATTGTTCTAATTCTTTGGACTTCTTTTACAGGAAGCGTGTGATTTGTTGGATGCATTTGCAGGGTCTCATAGTCTCTGGATGCATTCGCAGGGATCCCCAGACTTCCCATCATTTCTCGAGTTGTACTTGTGCGCCCCTGAGGGAAATCACAGCAGAGTGACCCCTATCGATGTGTGGCTCGTACACTAACCTGCCACGATGACAGACCTGCCTCTGCGCCTTCATCAGGAAGTTTGTGCGTTTCCCTCTTGGGTGGCCTCATATTTACTACTGCCTGGAGTCCTTCCCTTATTTTAGCTTGGTGTTCCCTCGATGTGCTTGTGTGGCAGGTGACCTCTGTAGACTCTCATTAATCTTTTCTCCCTTTGTTGGCCAACAAAACCACCTCAATGAAAAGATGGCTCCCTTCTTCAACTTACCCTTGCACCCGGCCTTTCGTTTGCGAATTTTGTGTGCGTCCGCTTAAAGTCCATTTTTCGAGTAATGACACATTCTTTCAAATGAGTATAGAGTTATTTTCCACCTGACATTGATGGCTTATCGTAACTGAATTCAATTCTTTTACAATCTCTAAGGCGAAAATTATATCGATCACTTGAGTTTAAAAAAAAAAACGCATGGCCTTAGTTAACCTGTATTTTAATCCCTTACACGGTATATGGTTGTGACAACATAGTTTTGGTATATTTCCCCTTTATCCTTCTTAATTCATTTTAATCGTTGGAATCAACGTTTAGATGCCCCATCGTGTGATGCATTCATGGTGTATAAAATCCATATTGGTTAGACTATAAATTTGAAATGTAGCAATGAGATGCTTTGGTTCCTACTAACAAAAGGGGAACTGGGTTTTTAGCTGGGGAGTTATTGATTTAATTACCTGTTGACTATGCCCTAGAATGGAGTCAATTGTGTTGGGTAGGGTGAATCTTTTGCAGAGTAATGATATTTTAGATCTAGTGAAGGAAGATAGCCTTATAGGTTAGAAAATGAGTCTTTGTCTTGTGCGTTGGGATTGTGGCTTATAAATTCGATATTGTGACGGTGGAGAATTAATTTCTCTTGCGCCTTACCAAATAAAGTTATAGGTGTACTTGCCTCATTGATCTAACTTTGAAGCATGATTGATTGTTGGCTAGACCTCTAATTCTGTTAGTTAACCTCATGATTGTGCAGTTGATTGGAACTAGATTACCTTGTGCAATTGTTTATAGTCAAAGGCCAGTAGGCATAACCACCTTTATAACTGCACCCTTGAAGCAAGGAAGATATTTTATATTGCGCCCTGAAGGAATTTAAAGTTGATTAAATTACGCATGATTAATTCAATGTATGGATGGTTATATAATTATTGTACTTTGGCGCAGTGTTATTTATTGCTCAAGGAATGATAAAGTTGTTTTCACTTGCGCCTTTAGAATGATGTTGTCATATGAACGATTTACTAATTGTTTTTTCCTGCGGCCTATGAAATAAAGTCATTACCCCTGGCATATAAAGTTAATGTAATGTTGATGGTTTTGATTTAGTCTTCTCGCGCGAAATGGAATTTTATTACAATGGATTTCACTTCTACGTCTTGAGCAATTGATAATTAATCAGGCGTCCTAGATTTAAGTAGATGCATGTTTGATACAACACTTGTTTTCACTTGCGCCTTTTAATTGATGTTTAATATCATTCCATTGATTAAGTTTACATGAGAATGTTCAAGAATTATTACTCTCATGGGCAACAGATATTTAACATTGATGTATGATTGATAACGATGATGGTTACCCATGCGCCATGTTCAATTGTGAATTAGAATTGATGGATTGATGGTCCTTTTGAGATGCGTTGAAGGTCTAAGTTTTGTACTATTTTTCATTGCTATTAATCGTAGAACGCGATGATGTTGGGTTGTCATAATTAATATGTTAATACATTGTTGTGCATGTCATGATTCATGGTGACGATATGTCGGCCATGTGTCGTAATGGATTATTAATTCTTTATTAATGTTTCGTTAATTTATGTGATTGATGTGTCGACATAACATAGCCAAGCCAATTTGTAATCCATTTTATGCATTTCTAATGTACTTTTGAATAATTGAATATTAATAAGAAAGCCTCCCCCACTAAGACACTGACCCGGAGACGTAGACAACGTTGTCGAACTCCTTTAACAATATTGGCATTATGGTTCTATATTATTAATGTTTACCTTATGTTATTTATTATTTATGATGGTTGTAATATTATTTCATTAAAAACTTCTTCTTCTCCTTAATTCCTAAGTGGTAAATCAACTCATGCATAAACTTATCCAAAGTCTTTAAAAGATCATTTTCAGATCACAAAGGAGATACGTATATATGGAATTGACGATCCATATCATGAGGAGGAGAATATGGCTCCACCAATGGTGAGGAAAGTGGCCCCAGAAAGTACCAGCTCAAAAGGAGATAGAGTTCATAGGGATTCATTCCTCAGGATCCAGTAGGGAGGAGCAACCTCTCGAAGATAGTTTATAGGAGATTAGACTTTAGAGGAGGTCAACACATACAGAGGGAGAATATGGATCCAAATATTATAATGACTTAGAGGGAATCAAGCTTCAAATGGAGGATGGAAACTTAGATAGAGAATGAACTTAGAGAGATTCATTGGCTTAGAGACTTTCATTCAGAAAGTATTCCTCCTCAGATTCAGATGGGAGAGAGAGAGACGTCTTTCAGGACTGAAATATATGTTCCATGAGTTGAAGAGGATATATCGAAGCTTCAAATTTTTATAGGAGATATGAGACCTCTTGGTAGGATTCCTTTGTTTCAGTGATAGAGGAGGAAACGCGTCAGAAGGACTGGGATATGGATTTTTCCTTGGTTTTGAGACCAGAAGGGAAGTCATTGGTAACTTCCAAGTTGATCTACAAGATCAAGCATGTTGTAGATGGAAACATAGGTATGTACAAATATTGATTTGTGGCCATAGGATTCTCCCAACAGGAGGGAGAAGATTATGACAGGACAATTGTTCTAGTAGCCAGAAGAAGCGTACATAGAAAAACCACAAGATACATGAGAAGGAGTCTCATTTCTAAATACTGAAGAAGGCTTTGTACGGACATAAGCAGAAACATAGGGTAGGATATGCCAAAAAATTATTTTGATGATATTGGCGATGGTTTCCCCTTGATATTGTATGACCTGTTTCTTACAGGGGATGAGAAGCTCACATATGGGTGCAAGAGGGAACTCAATTCAAAGTTTGAAATGAAGGATCTGGATTTGACGATATTAGAGGTGTAACATAGAAGATATTTTCCTTAGCCAAGGAAAATATACAGTTGAGATCCTACTGAGATTCAAGATGATGGACTAAAAGTCCATGGCCACACCCATGATGATGAATATGAAGATCTTGATTGATTCATCTTCAGATTTGGTGTATCCCATGATGAACAGATAGTTGATCGGATCCTTGATGTACCTGGTTAACACCATGTCGAACATATGTTTTGCAGTGAACACCTTGAGTCAATACATGATTGAACCTAGACATGTACAACGAATGGAAACAAAACATGTGTTGAGGTACATACATGGTACAGTTGGATATGGATTGAGATATGTCTCATATGGATATGTGAAGTTGCAAGGTTATACAAACTCTGACTGGGCAGGGAGTGTAGTGGATCGGAAAAACACATTTCAATGTTGCTTCAGTTTGGGATTAGGCATGATATCATGGTTGAGTAGGAATTAGACATTAGTGGTACTCAGTACAATAGAGGTAGAGTATATTGTATCCATTGTTGCAAGTCGTGAAGCAATATGGATTCATAATTTTCTTGCAAGGATATTTGATCTATAGTTGGATCCAACTTTGATACATTATGACAATCAAAGTTGTGTGGAGCTTTCAAAAAATCTTGTCTTTCACAAAAAGTGAAAGCACATAGAGATCAAATATCACTACATCCAAGACATGGTGCAGAGATGATTTGTGGAGCTCCAGTACATATCCATGGATGAGAAGGTAGCATACATTCTCACCAAGCCTCTGTCTAGGGTGAAGTATGAGTACTTCATAGATAAGCTTGGAGTGATGTAGAATGTCCACCCTCATTTAGAGGGAGGTCTGTTGTTTATGCTCGTTCCAACTAACCCCTATGGCCAAGGGTTCCCTAGATCATTCATGTGAGGTGATTGAGGGGGTAATTCACTATTGAACCCGATGAGAGAAGAAAAGATACATGCATGGTCATGAGAAAATGGTGGTGATTGTGTGTCACTGGATTATAGTTGTGTGCTACTATGGTGAATGTGTTCCGCTGGCAGTGATTGTGTATCAATGTATAGTATTTGTGTGCTACTATGGTGGATGTTTTTCATTTGGAAGTGATTGTGTATCACTGGACAATAGTTGGGTGCTACTACAGTGGATGTGTTCCACTAGCAGTGATTGTGTATCACTAGACAGTGTTTGTGTACTACTACAATGGTGGTTGTGTATCATCGGTGGTGTTTTTGTACCACTAGATAGTAGTTCTCTACTAATATGATTTGGAATTAGATTGGATGACAATGTAGTGGTTGGGTGATACTATTTGATTGACATGGAGACTACCAGACCACTTGGAAGTAGTTCATTTCTACTATTTGATCGCATCACAGTCAAGAGGACTATGGAAGTAGTTGTATAGTGCTGGACTATGGCAATAGTTGTGTACTACTAAACAACATTGGTAGTTGTGTGCTACTAGATGATTGCAGTATAGTATTGGAGACCATGACAGATGATTCGAGCTATCGATGGCATGTTAGTAGTTGTGTGCTACTAGTTGATTGCAAAGTAGTAAGTGGATTATTGGATGAAGACATCATGTAAAGATACCTCCCTAGTTAAGAGGAAGTGTTGATGTTTTGGTATCTGCAGGAGGTATTTCCTCCTGGACAAATTTTCTTAGAGAGGAAGAAGATTCCCAAAAGTCAAAGGAAGACCATTGAACAATTGAAGAACACCTTAGAAAATAATAAAGTGAAATAGAAGACCATAGAAGAGAAGTCGACCCACATAAAATAACAGTAGAGTGGAAATATAATTTCTAGGAAGAGAAGTCGGCTCACAAAAATAATAAAGACCCATAATAAGAATTTGACCCTAGATAGGTGCCCAGATTAGTATAAATACAAATCCGGGTCAGTTCTTTTGTACAACCACATAGTTCTCCTTTTGTAGTGCACAATAGGCAGTTGTAGCTGCAATTTCATTATTTCTAGTTTTTGGTTCTCTTGGAGAGTGCGCTCCACTTGGGTAAGGATATTCTTGGTTATTCTTGGTGATATCTCTTGTGTGCTACCTCTGAAAGAGTTGCACTAAGGTTGTGTGTTTCTTCCCAATTGCTTCGTGCAAGTTACAATAGTAGTTGCAGTTGTAGTTACCAGTTGCGTCAGTTTTGTGGTGACTCAGTTGTCTACCCTTCCTAGGGTTTGAGAAGAAGAAGAGATAAGTATTTGGTTCTTCATTGTTGGATTTCTCTTGTGATAAGATCATGTTCATGGTTCTATTGGAATATTCTCTCTTAGAAAAGTTGGTTGGGTTTTTCCTTGAGTTTGGCATTTTACCGGGATAAATCTTTGTGTCCTCTTGTGCTATTTTATGTGCTGCTTATATATTTCAGTATATGAATATTGAATGTTAGAATAAGATAAAAATTCTATGGTAAATCTAATTTTAACAAAACTAATGAAAATATAGCACTTCCAACTATTAGCCCCAAGGAAATTGTCTTGTAGATTCAACTAATAAAATCCTAATCCAAATCCTTAAAAATATCGTGACTAATCATCATATGAGTTGGCATCTATCTTTTGCCAATTCTCTTTGGACTGATAGGGTGACAACAAAATTATCCTTAGGGAATTTTCCTTTATTTCTAGTGTATGGTAGATATGCTATTTTACCTACGCATACATTTTTTCCTTCCCTTCAACTATCTTAGTCTTCTCAAGAAATAAATTTCCCAATTATCCAACAAAGATTGAATACTCTTCTTAAATTGGAGGAAGAAAGAGAAAATCCCAAGATAAATTTGTACCAACATCAAGAATTATTCAAATGATGGTTTGATAAAAGTTATGTTGTCAATAATGATTTTCAAGTTGGGGACCTAGTTCTAAAATGAGATAAATCAAATGACCCTAAAGGGAAGCATAGTAAGTTTCAATAGCTATGGCTCGCTCCATACCAAATTGATGAAAGAATAGGAGTTAGGACCTTCAAGCTCTAGACTTTGGAAGGGGAGATTGAGGAACTCCCTGTCAATGGTCAGATCCTAAAGAACTATGTTTCATAATCACCTCTAGTGATGTAGTCTTGTACATAGTAGCTATATTTTCATGATTGTTTTCTTTTGAAAATTTATCTTTCATTTAGAATGAATTTGTACAATTTTTTACTTTCATTCTCTTTTAATTGATTTGAATTGATTTTGAAATGGTTTGTTCATTTTCACTTTTAATCATCCCTATATAATCTAATTGTATGCTTGAATAAAATGAGATGTATCACTATGTGAAAGATAAAAAATAAACTTACTCTATTAAATTATCTTAAATACACTTAAAACTAAGAAATCTACTCTATATAATAATAGAATGTCGAATGAAGATATCAAGGAAAGAATCGTGGAAACATGGATATGAAGACATCTTTTAAAATCTTGATAAAATCTCAAGTTATACATTGAAGAAAAACATAAACAAAGTTGGATGTGAAGGTGGTGTTTTCCTTCCCATGGTGGTACTTTCATAATAAGATTAAGAGGTTACATCTCAAGTTATACATTGAAGAAAAACATAAACAAAGTTGGATGTGAAGGTGGTGTTTTCCTTCCCATGGTGGTACTTTCATAATAAGATTAAGAGGTTACATGCAAACAAAATATTAGTCTATAAGTTTCTTTTGGGTATTCTCAAAAAGATTCATTCTCTTCACACTAAAGTGCTAACTTTGTTGTGCCTTCAGGTGGTAGACCCATGAAATCTATAAGTATTGACGGTGCCAACACATCTGAGAAACTCAAAGTTCCATCACATTCCTTTAAGGGGTTTTCGAATATGCCCCCCCATCCATAATAAAATGCAAAACCATTAAAATATCACTAGAGAGAAAAAAACGAAATAATATATCTAACTATCACTCTCAAAATGGCTTGGGACTAGACAATTCAGGTAAAATGGTGTAAGAGGTAATCTTATCGGGGATCTAGATGCTTGTTGGTAGCAGGGCCATGCCTGTTGTATTACAGATGAGGAAAAAACTTTGGCATGTAGTCAATTGCATATATTTTCTTTGTGGTGTTATACCCAAGAAAGGAATATGCATGAATAAGATTAAATCAATTAACCCCGTACATTGGCTTACAAAGAATGCCTAGAAGAGTTCCCAGAATCTACTATTTATTTTTGATATATTAAAAAAAAAAAAAATTATATATGTGGAACCCATAGTGTAGGTAGAAATAATATTTTCTTGCAAAGTTTATCTTTAATATCCTAATGTAATATAATATTTGAGTTTTTTAAAGGATAGAGATAATTGGTTCATCCTGTGTGTCTCCATTTATTGAAACTACAACACATCCCTTTTAACTTTTCCTATTTCGGGAAAATTAGATGCCCCCAAGAAATTTCTACATAAACTATGAAAGACCAAAGTGTTTCCTTATGTTCAAGAAACCTTGTGTTATTTATAGAAGAATGTATTTTTCACCCACCTTCGCTCTCCTCTTTCGTGTTATTCATTTTCATGGCATTGAATTGTTCAGAAGAATCATTGGATTATTTAAACCCTTGCTCTCCCTTGGTTTACATTTAATTAATATGAAATTGGCTTTGTTCTAATCGGACTTATGCATGATGACCTATAATGTTCACTGTATTTCCTGAAACAAGAACCTGCAAGCCTATAACAATCCTTTAGTTTGGGTTGTTTTCATCAAAAAGATATTTCATCATGTTCAAATGGTTTTCATGCAACCAAAAACCCACAATCCTATTGAGCTTACCTTCACGAGATTTCCTCATAGGGATAACAAGTTGACATACTCTTGTGGTCTTTTCAAAATAAAAAAAATTCAAGCTTGTGAGAATACTTTCGTTAGGTTTTCACCATAAGAAAGTAATAACATTGTTTAAAGTTTTTTTATGAAGTCCAAAAGATGCAATCTTATTGAACGTGTCCTTCTAGGATTTTCCTATTGGAATGCTAATTTATCACTATCTCACGAGTTTACCAAAACTCGAAGGCTGGAAGCCTATAGAGCTCCTCTTTTCATAATTTCCCAATCGAGACATCCATAGATCATGTTTAAACATTTTTCCCACAATATGAAAGCTGCAATATTTTTTAACCTTTCTATCGAGTTCTCCCTATCCGAAATTGAGTTTATCTTGCTTTAATATTTTTCTCAAACCTAGAGGCCAAAAGCCTATCGGGCTCACCCCTTTGGTTTTTCCTTTTGAGTGATACTTTTCAATGGTTTCCTACAAAAAATACTTCCCCCAAGCCTATCAAATGCATATTTTCGGGCCCGAATTTTCAAAATGTCAAAATACAAAACCATCTTCTGATGAGATTTTCTCGAAATGGGTCTTCCTACAAGCTTGTCCTCGATACATAATTTTTAGAATTACATTATTTTGAAAGGCTTAAGCATGTTTTAAGATAAGTGGGTTAGATTTTTTATTTGATTATATACCTTAACCTATACCCACTATTTTCCATTGTTAAGCACCTTTTTATCAGTCTTCCTCAGACCATTTCCGAATATTCCTTTCGGGAATCTTTTTCGAGTTTTCTTTCGATTGGTAAATCTTGAATTTTCCGAAAGGATTTTTCTCGAAAACATGATTTTGAATGCAATCCTCCAAAAACATTCTCCCGCAATCTTGTTCTTCTCAAAAGGTTTTCTAGAAGAGAGTCTTTTCAAAAGCTTTCTCCTTCGAAAGTTCATTTTCCCACAATCTTGTTCATCCAAAAACCTATCTTCTCGTAAACCTATTCTTCGAAATGCATTGATTGTGGAGTGTGGTGAAAATACCTTCCCTGGTAAGAGGGAGTGTTGATTTTTGTAGCTTCGGGAAGGTATTCTCACTTGACCCTAGGTGTTGGGTGTGTAGGAATTATCGTGGGAACCACATCACAATTTTGATTTGCTACAAATCCCCTTGGATTTGGTTGGGGGATTTATGGGTTTGGTGATGGGGTTCGTGGGATTGTGTTCGGGATTAACACCCAAAGAGAAATCCTATTTTGATGTTGACTTGTGGAGAGGATTTTGACACACCCATTGGACTTGTATATAAAGGAGAGATGTCATTGTGAAATCCAATATTGTGTCATAAAGTGGAGACCTGATGGAGCTATCATAAGTGAGTCTACACGCGTGCTAGGAGGATTGGTGTTCTTAGGAATCAACGAAGGGGAAGTTTTCAAGGTGGAAAATATGGCCCAAGGGAGAGGAACAAAGAAAATCGTATGAGTGGAGCGTTTTTTCACATGTAGGCAGGTTACCGTGGGAATAGTCGCATGCGTATGTGGGTTGAAGGAAGGAAAGTTGTGTACATTATTTTTTAGGTAGGTACAGATTCGTACAGACTGACAGGTGAAATCAACAGGCCATACAGGTGGATCTACAACAGATTCATGTGCATAGGAGCTTCCCGTATATTGTTGAAGTTTGGTTTTATTATTTGTATTGGAAGGACAAGGTTGTCTTTAGATTATGTTGGAGAACAAGGGTGTTATTAGATTTGTTGTATTGGAGAACAAGGTTATTCTCATATTTGTTGCATTGGAGAACAAGGTTGTTCTTAGTTTGTTATATTCGAGAACATGATTGTTCTCAGTTTTGGTGATATTGTATTGGTTGAGAGGATTAGTTTTGTCCTCAGGATTGAATAAAGTTACAGAACAAAATTCTTGTGTCTCATGGTATTGATGATTCATCTATGATCTTATTATATGTTCAGTTCTGCTGAAATAAGTTAGGTATCTCAATGTGTTTATGTTTATAGTTAAATTTGGTTAATTTTGTATAACCGTGGAAACAATAGACCAAGCATGAGGTGTAGTAAAATCTAACATGGTATTAGAGCTTGGGAATTGAAGATAAGGGGATCATCTTGAGACAAACTTTGAGTTTCAACACTAGAAGAGTGTTATTCTTTTTCTTGTTCTTGTTCTTGTTCCGGGAAGGTCACAAGTGATAGCTCCGAGGGAGCTGAGGAGTTAGCTCTGAGAGGGAGATACAATGACAGTTTTAGGTGGAAACATGATAGATAGTCTCTGATTTGAGACATGGAGAAGACCAATTATACAAGGAGTTATGGGTTATCGCAACTCCTTGGTATGGAAGATTGGGAGTTCTTGTGGATTGGTGGAGAGCCTATATCGCAAAAATATGTTGTATGTCACATTTCCAATCCTGTGAATGGGTTTTATATGACTTACTTGTTATGGTGAGTTGTAATGGGTGCAAGCCAGGTGCTTTGGCATGGAAAATATACCTTTATGTGTATGGTATTTTGATGAGCTAGAGGTATGGGTGCAAGCTAGGTTCTTTGGCATGAATGAGATAACTTTGTGTGGATGGTGGTTTGATGAGTTAGAGGTTTCATAGGGCTGGAGAGTTGTACATTGTCGAGGCATGATGATGTATGAGTTATTTGACCTAGGAGGATGAGGACACTTATAGAGATGAGTTGCAGAGGTCTAGAGTGGACTAAACGAAGTGTCCATTTGTAGCTCAGGATTGTTCATAAAAGGACATACGATTAGTTGCAGTGTGTGTGTAGACATCGAGAGTTTGGTGACTTGGATGATGGACTTGGGAATAAGTTTATTGGATTATCATGACTTGGGTAAGAAGGATGCTTACCTTGGAGGATTGCATGGTTTATATTAAGTGGGAGCCACCAGGATAGGATAGGGGCATACGATTTGTTTGTGAGATTCACGGAGTCTGACTTAGGTACGAGGGACTTGGTAGGAGGACCAGGCATGTAGTACAAGGATCTCGAGCAGTCATATTCTGGAAGAAGTTAGGGGATGTGTTGCGAGTGTAAAATGTGTTATGGGTGTCAAGAGTGTCTTATTAGCCTCAATGTTTAAGGAGTAGGGTTATTTTGTGTTGATCCAGGAAGGGGAGATGTTATTGATGCTGATTTGGTAGGCATTCCTAGGTCTTAGGAACACTTTTGCGTGGGAGAGATGTCCACGAGATATGTTTCCAGGGTTTGAGAGGATATGGACTAATTGTATTTAAGAGGAGACTCGGTTGGTGTCCAGAGAGGATACAGATGGTGTGGTTAAGAGTAGCAGTGATGAGAACCATGCCTTTGCATCCCACACTAGAAACGGAAGAAGGGTTTCTCTAGATAGAAGAGGTATTTCTAGGAGAAGGACTTCTCCCGAGAGAGAAGAATCTCTAGAGACAATACAAAACAAGGATCTTAATAATATCAAATGTTATGAGTTCCATGACTTTGGTCATTATGCTTCACAGTGTCCACGCAAGAAGGGAATAGGAAATAAGGCAGTAGGCATAAACAACATAGGTTGATGAGCTTTTAGATAGGTTCTAGAGGGAGATCATGTTTGTCTCTGACCTTTTAGGTATCGTCTCCAGCAAGGAGATATGGTGGGTGGATAGCAGAGCATCTTTCCATATGACAAGTACTAGAGATTTGTTTGAAAGTCTCATAG
Source organism: Picea engelmannii (assembly GCA_009831015.1). Taxonomy (NCBI): domain Eukaryota; kingdom Viridiplantae; phylum Streptophyta; class Pinopsida; order Pinales; family Pinaceae; genus Picea; species Picea engelmannii. The sequence goes on along the minus strand of ML785233.1, from coordinate 262,002 downwards.
AGAATCGCTCAGACTTATGTGTGGAGCTTGGTATGGGAGCCAATCATTTGGTATGAGGATCCAATACTGTATCATTTCGATTGGAATAAGGAGAGATATTGAGGGTTTCAAATGTGTTGTGGGTGCTATAACTCAGGAGGAGTATCCTCTCCGTCTTAGAGATTGAGAGGAAAGGATATCATGTATTGTTTTGAGATGGATATGTACTGCTTGCTCCTAGACGATCTAGCTTCAAACTAGTAGTGGCTATTAGAGTTAGGGAGGGAAACCTATATAGGTTGAGGGGCCATCCTACGAGTGTTGTGACTAGCAAGAGAATAGAGATAGACGAGGAGAAGCATGTGGATCCACCAGTGGTGAGGAAAGTGGTCCCACCATGATGCAGGAGCATCGCTCCATGTCAGCAGTGTGCCAACCAGCCAGCACATCCAGCACACATTTAATGGAGAAAGGGAGAGGCGCATCCCTCTCAATTTTGAAATTCAAAATTTCAATAAATGTTGTAAGGATTTTAATGCCAGACCACGCCTTTGTACAGGTAGTGGTTGAGGTTTCCTTTAATGGTTGCCTGCAGCAAGCCCAGGATGTAGTCAGGACTGGGCATCCATTTATGTAATGTAGCCGTAGGAGCTGGTCTGTGATAGCGATAGCTCAGAGACGGTGGTTGAGGATAAGCTCATGGAAGCCCTCATTTTTGAAAAAGATAAATTAGAGTAGAGAGTTAGGAGGAGAGACCAGAGAAGAGAGGTCTTGAGAGAGAGTCGAGACTTGTTACAGTCCAGTCTTTGTAAACATTTGTATAGACATACAGATTAATAGAAAAGAATTTTTTCCTACATACTGTGTGTTTGATGTTTACATTTTTTTATGCATTTCATTTTTAAATGCATAACTGGTGAATTATTTCATAAGTTTCAATTTCGTCCTGTCTTGGAGTTTCCAAGTGCAAGGAGTGCACATAGTCCACAAGGTGTGCATTGAAAAAGGTGATACAACCTCAGGAAATCTCAAGTGGGATAGCGTTGAACCTTCATCAGCAGAGGTGCAAGGAGTGCATAGGAAGGAACTCTGTCTCGAGTTCAGGGAAGATAGAACTACTGAAGGTTCTGTAGAGCTCTGCCAAGAGGGCATCGAGCGAGTGCATAGAGTGCACTAGGGAACTTCTTGAATCTGAGTTATTCAATATCCTCGAACGCAAAGTGTGCGCAGGAGTAAATCTTCGAGAGAACAAAGCTTAGGAGGGACAACGTTCCTAGAACACAGGTGAGATCCAAAGGAATTGAGATCTCAAGGGAAGCGAAGGTCGAGGCCTTTGAAATTTCAGAAAATATTCCAAGGGGAAGGAATAAGTTCTCAAGCTCAGGAGGGAGCACAACTGCCATCAGATCTTGTGCAAAGAATCGATAGTCATCGAATCCGGAGGAAGGCACACAGAGTTTAACCTCTGGGAGGTCACGCAGGAGAGCAACTGAAAGGAATGGTGGAGACACTTCGTGGAGAAGTGTCAAAATCCCGAGAGCCATAGGATTGCACCAAGTTGCGAGGGATTTAAGCCTTTAGAAGCACCCCAGGAGAGGAGTTGTATGGATGGTGGAGACACTCCGTAGAGAAGTGTCGAAATCACGTGGACCGTTGGATGAGAAGCATCAGGGGTCATTGATCTTGCGCTCAAATTTCTCTATTTCGGAGTTCGGGGTTTGGAGCAGCAAGCGATTTTGGAGTCGTTGCATCGTGAACTCACGGCTCGCGAAATGGCGCTAGACGTCGGATATGGACCGCATTGGCCTAAGAGTCGTTGGATCAAGGATATGTGCATGGGGTTTAGTCCCTGGGAGGTGCACAGGAAAAAGGATTTGGGCCGTCAGATCTAGCACCAAGGACCAATAGCCCTCAGATCCATAAGAAGGTGTGAGGGGTTTAATCCCTGGGAAGCCGCACAGAAGGGTAGAACGAATGGTAGAAAATTTGAGGGAGAAGTGTCGAATTGTCGTGAGTCATCAGATCTAGAAAAGGTGCATGAGGTTTAAACCTCGTAAAAGCAGAAGGAAGAGGACTTGTCAAGTCCCGAAAGCATCAGGACCATCCATTTTGGAGGACAACTGTCAAAGATCCAAGCCCATCGGGGATTTGGACACTGGGATTTCGAGGAGAAGGAGTCGTGAGACAAGAAGTCCTAGCTCACGAAATTGCGAAACGACCGACAACGTTCATCAAGGAGGACACGTGGCGAGTGGTCAAGGTTTGGGAAAAATCCCGAAAGGTTGTGGGTTGTCGATCCAGTTGGATCGTGATCGTCGGTTCAAGAGGAATCTGGACCGTTGATCTCTCAAGGGGGAGATTTTGGCATTTCGGGGTCCGGGAGATCAAAGGACCTAGAATCGTCTGCAGTCGAAATCGTGAAATCGCGAATTACGAAATCTCGAAAAGTGGACTGTGGTCATGGGTAGATTTCGGCATTTTGGGATCCGAGAGTTCGAAGAACCTAGAATCGTTGCAGTCAGAATTGTGAAATTGCGAATCACAAAAACCCGAAAGCATTCAGAGGAATAACACCAGGTCACAGGACCGATCATATGAAAAGTGACTTAAGGGAGGAGTTGTGGAGTTAGGCCCTATTTCGGGTTTCGACATTTCTAAAGATAGAGAACAAGAGGAATTCTTGCATCATGATTCCCCGACTCGCAAAAATTCGGTAGTGCTTTGACGTTAAGCACGTGTTCATAGAGTGGTGGTCACGTGGACGGAGGCTAAGGGAGGACCCAGAGTCGTTATGCCCTTTTCGGCATTTCGACGACCGGGAGTTAGAGGGACAAGGAGCATGGGAGAGCTCGCATGCAGGAGTCCCGAAACCCCAAAACGTGAAAGGTGTGTTGGTTCAGAATAGAGAAGAGCACCTAAATATGAGCGCGTGCAAACGTTTTCTCAAAACTTGTGCCAGAGAATTTAAGGGACCTGTGGATTCGTTCAAGGGGTTCCAAAAGGAGTCCAAAGAGCCATTTCGGCTCAGAAGAAGATCAATCCAGAGACCGGGAGGTCACAGAACCTTGCTGAGGTAGGGGGTCTGCATCACACCAGTAATGCATATTCATAGGGAGCAGGTAGCTCCACTAGTAGTGTTGGCTAAAAGGGAGACATAGTTCCAAGGAAGTCATTCCTTAGGATCTAGTAGAGAGGAGAAGCCTCCTAGGAATATGCATAAGAAAAAAGACATGGAGAAGGTAGCTCCAGATGTTGTGTAGACTTAGAGGGATTTTGAATTTAAAGGGATTTAGGAGGCCTAGAGGGAGATTCATTCGCTCAGTGGGCGCCAACCTTTAGTTCCATATGGGAGAGAGGAATCAAGAGGGTGTCATTGATTGATATGGACAGATATGATGTTCAGGAGTAGGAGGCTTATATGAGTAGTATGTCTTCTAGGATGGGATCATCTCAGACACCAAGTTTAACTCAGTGACATAGGAGGTATCCAATCGATCAAATTCAGGAGCATCTATGGTAGAGGATCTAGTGTTAGAGACAGATATACTTCCAGGTGATAATGGATGATGGATGATCTGAATTTATAAAGGAACGCAATAGAATACACAAATAATCATAAATACAAAGATGTAGTGGAAATAACACTTCATTTCATTAATATCGAAGAACTAAAATTTGTTTACATACATAATGAAATAAACTAGCTAGGGCGTTGGTAGCTTATCTCTGAGAAGCGATGCGACGACTACAAGCGTCTGAAATCTGTGTTACAATGAGTCTTGAAGGACTATATATTATTGAGAAACAATGGAAAACCCTAAACATCCAAAAACATAACCCTAGGAGATGAAACGCTAGAATATGTGCCCCGTCGGGGTAAATTGGTACATCAATTTCTCGAGGTCGTAACTTTGGCATACTATCTCCATTTGACGCACATGATACATCGTTACAAATATCTATCCGAGGAATAAAACTGTTGACAATGAATATTAAGTCCGGAACAGACTCATATTCTTCGGACGTTTGATGCCCAAAAAACATCGTTTAGGGCCTCAAAACGGCTCTGGAAGTTCAGGACCCGAAAAATTGCCAAAAATAGTAAATTGTGCTACAATTAAGGAAACTAAAAAACTAAAAGAAACAATGGTGGGGGTCCAAATGGAATAGGCGAGTGGCCACCAATATCCAACTGGATCAATGGAATAGCCCCCCTCGCTAACAAGGAGTGTTGATGTTTTGATAACATTGAAAGGAATTCCCATAGGTGATTGTGGAGTGTAGTGAGAATACGTTCCTTGCTAAGAGGGAGCATTGTTTTTTGTAGCTCCATGTAGGTTTTTTCACATGGCCCTAGGTTTTGGGCATGTGGGAATCATCGTGGGCACTACATCACACTTTCGGTTTGGAGAAAACCTCCTTGAATTTTGTTGGTGGCTTCATGGGTTTGGTGATGGGATTCGTGGAATTGTTTTGGGGCTTCACACCCATAGAGAAAGCCTATTTTTATTTTGAATTTTGGAGGATCGTTTGACACACCCCTTGGACTTGTATATAAAGGAGTAATTTCATTGTGACATTAGATATTGTGTCATAGAGTGGATACATGATGGAGATATCACAAGTGAGTCTACACTTGTTCTAGGAGGATTGGTGATCTCAAAAAAGGGAAACTCTAGAAGGTGGCGAATTTGGCCGGAGGGAGAGGAGCAAACAAGATTGCATGTGTGGAGCGCGTTTTTCACATGTACATGGGTTACATTGGGAACAATCGCGTACATACATGGGTTGAAGGAAGGAAAGTTTCTTAAACTATTTTATGGGTAGGTACAGATTCATACATGATGATAGGTGACATCAACAGGTTTTACAAGAAGATGTACAACAAATTCGTGTGTAGAGGAGTTTCTAAGATATTGTTGAGGTTTGGTTTTCTCATATGTATTGGAAGGACAAGGTTGTCCTCGGATTTTGTTGGAGAACAAGGTTGTTCTTAGATTTGGTGTATTGGAGAACAAGGTTGTTATTAGATTTGTTGCATTGGAGAACATGTTTGTTCTCAATTTTGTGTATTAGAGAAAAGTTTGTTCTTAGTTTTGGTGATATTGTATTGATTGAGAGGACTAGTTTGTCCTCAGTTTTGGAGACATTGGGAGGACTACTTTTGTCCTCCTAGTCGAATAAAGTTACATAATATAATTCTTGTGTCTCATGGTATTGATGATTCATCTCTAATCTTACTGTATTTTTCGTTGTGCTAAAACAAGATAGGAGTCCCTTTGTGTTTATGTTTACAGTTCAATTGGGTTAGTTGTGTATAATTGCGGAAACAATATATCAAACTCAAGGTCTAGTGAAATCTAACACAAGTCTTTCCAGAATATTGTTCTTCTGAAAGTTCATTTTCCCACGATCTTGTTCTTCCAAAAACCTATGTTCTCGCAAACCTGTTCTTCCAAAGGCATTGATGGCCCTATATCTTTCCTGCCATCTACTAATCTGAATCATAATCCATTAATTATAGAGAATAAAGTTGGTGAGCAAGTACTATTAGCATAATTTAAGCACTCTATCGTTATTTTTCGAGGTAGAGAGTGTAAACAAAGTTTGTGAAAAGTCTCCTGGGCTAATTGTGAATTCTTATGCATAAATTCACCGCTATTTCCGATACTTTGTCAATTTATAGTGATATTCAAGTTCTATTACAAAACCCTTATAATATTTTGAATTCAACATCTTTTCAACATCACAAAATGTCGAGAGCGAAAGGAGAAGAGGAAAACCATCCACTAATAATCTTACAACTCAAGGGAAGATTCTAGACAACCTTTTTCTAATATATACTAATCATCACAATGGAGTTCAAGGATGCCCCTAATGGGATGAAATATATAAAATATTCTCCCAAGAAGATTTTCCAAAAGACGAGGAAAATCTATAGGTGTACCACAACATTAGAAAATGTGGGTTTTATGCCATTGCTGCTAGACCCAACATATTTCCTTACAACAATACAACCATATGGGTTTATCCCCATCTAGATTCAAGAACCTCTATAGTGTTAATTTAAGAAGAATCCCTTATCGCTTCACTACTTCCAGATGACATATATAAAAGGTATCAACTACATAAACCCAATATATACTTACAAGAATAGTTTATAGATACCATCAAGAGGGAAAATCCAAAAATAAATGAGATAATTAAATAGTGATGGGATGAATACAAGACCTTTATTGTAAAGGATAGTAGAATATATCCTCTCCAATATTTCAAAGAACCCTACAACTATTGGAAACATTAATTTGCAAATTGTATCGAGAAGAAGGGTATACACATTTGAAGTTGGAATGGGTATCTATCACACACTATGTGGCTGAAGTAAGACATATCTTCAATTAGGCCCAAATATTATCTTCCAACATCTTTGAGGCTACTAGAAAGGCCCCAATACTAAACAAACCATATTTTTACATGTCTTCATATTTAATTTATGCTATATGTTCTTCAATTCCTTTCATTGTAATGGGATGGGTCTAGAACCCTAATTTACCCCTTCTACATATATATTTTTTGGAACCATGGGATATTAACTATCATAAAAACTTGTATGATATATGTGATCACTTTATGGCACCCTTGTTCTTTGTCATATTCAATCAAACACTATAGAGATTGTCACATGGATCCATTGAAGCCCTCAGGGATGTAAGAGACTTGTACATGGAGAAACATTGTACCTATATCATGGTATTTTGGTGCACTTTTTCCTTGCATATTTTGTGTAAATATGTCCCCAAGAAAATTATCATGAGGGATATTGCATATCAAACAGTTGAAGCTAGGATTACTACATTTTTTTCTACATGTTCTAATAGGATATGACCAAATTTCCCCCTCAAAGTGGGATCCTTTAAGCTATTAAATTCCCCCCATGCTAGGAAGGAGGCAGTAGCTCTCAAGGAGTTGTATCTATTTACAGGTGTTCCCCAAGGTCACGATCCTAAAGAAGTGGTAGGAGAACATATTTGAGCCCTGTGATTGATACCTCTTTCCAACATGATCTAGATATCCTGGATACTCTTTCTCAATATTTCATGTCTTATGAAGATGTCTTGGATAACATTCAGGACAACTAAGAACAAGAAAAGTTATAGGTTGACTAAGAGGAGAGAAGGAAAATGGCCAATGAATAGATAAAGAAATTGCTAGCCACTGAAAAAGAACAAGAAGAGGCAAAGAATAAATATCATGTAGTAAAGGGAAAATAATAAGAAAAGAAGGCTTTATATGCAGAGGAATGATTGAGGAAAAAGGAGAAGCAAGAAGAGGAAGAAGTTAAGAAATAAAAAGAAGAAGAAGAATCCAAAAAGAAAGCATGAGAAGATAGGAATAAAGATGAAAAAATAAAAGAAGAGAATTGAATATAGGAAGAAGAAATAAGAAGCAATGTGAAAGGATACAGAAGAGGAAAACAAGAGGAAAGAGGAAGAAAACAAGAAAATATAGGATATAGTTGAGGTATAGAAATAGAAGAAGAGGAAACTATAAGATGAAAAATACAAGGGAACTAGCCCCAACATTGCAAAGGGAATCAGATTGCTTGATTCTCATATCAACCCTGGTACCCCACTTAATACAATACGAGTTGGATTCTCTTACTCCTCCTCCTAGTAAGTGGGTTTTGATGATGTTATGGTTTCTCTGAGAGATTAATTTTTCATCAAATTTAAAAGAGGAATTGCTAAGAGATAAACAAAAAGGAAAAGGGTAGAAGACACTCCCAACAAGGAGACACTTGATCATATAATTTCATGGAACATTGGGAAAAATCCAAAAAATAACAATGAAGATACAACCTCTTCTCTCAGTGCCTTTGTAGGGGAAAATTAACTTACTATAAGTAAAATCTATACCACATTCAACGACTACAAGTTCAAAATATCAATCCTAGAATATGAGTTGAAACAACAAATAATTTAACTCAAAGGTGACTTCAGACAAAAAACCAATGAGAAATATCAGTTGCACAAAGCTGAAGGAGAGGAATTGAAAAGGAAATATCTGCTAGAAATGGAGCATTTGAGAATGGAGCATCGGGAAAAGGTTAGTCATTCTGAGAAGTAAATATAATATATTATAGAATATGGAAAACAAATCCTTAAGCTCGAGGAAACATCAAAATAAAGTGACAAAATAAAAAATTCTTTGGAGATTGTAAAAGAAGAAGCCACCATAGCCAATTAAAGTTTGAGAGAAAAACACATAAGGTTCTCTAGTCAATTGAATCAAATATAATAATATCATGATGAGTTAATCAAACTCACAAACCAAGTGGAGGAACAAAAAAATAAGAGAAAATCTTCCCAAGATGATTTCGATGCAAGAGTGGATTGTCAAGAAAGGTATACAAAAGATTCTTCAAATTTACCCATATTTAATCAAATAGAGAAGGGGAAATAACAAATATTTCTATATACTTGGAAGGCATCCTCTGAGGATGTAGAAGAAACAATGAATATCACGTAGAAGGTTTCTTTCAGGCTATGGATTTGAATAGATGAAATCCTAGAACAATTTGGAATGCCAGTCATGGATGAATTAAGCCAGGAAGTTCCTAGAAAGATGAGGAAAACACAAGTGGAACATAGTTGAAATGAACTAAAGCAATTCATTGAGAAATTTAAAGAAAGAAATAAATATATTATGAACAAATACCCGATAAAAACAGTGAAGTCAACCACCATGACTGATTCTTACATCAAAATAATGAAAAGAGACATGAAATGAGAAGAGGTTGAAAGAATCTATGATGGAGAATTGCAAATTGAGAGAATGAAACTGGAAAATATCAAGGATATCTCCAAGAATGATGACCCATGGACTTCGTATAGGGATAATTTTTCTACCAAAGAGTCTTCTTAAATTTTGTGAATAATTTTTGTATGTTCATAAGTAAAGATGTAAAAATGGTTTGAATTATATAATAGGATAAAATAAGTGATATGAAACCATAGATGATTTTAGGGGATAAATTTCGCAAATGGACTAATTTTCCATGGTTTTTCCCAAAAACAGTTTCGACAATTTCCATTTTTTCTAAAAATGATTCACCCAAATTCCATGGAATACAATTATTTTACCTTGAAAATTGCCAAAATGTTATAGAAGGTATATAAAATCCTTAGAAATTTGAATATTTTTACAAAACTATCGCCAAACATTTTACATTTTTCATATTAAGGACTAGTAAGATTAGCCCATGTTTCTACATTTTAATATAAATATTCATCCTTAAAATCATCCCTGTATGAAACGATGTAACTGTAACATTAACAGTTACAGTTATAGAATTTGAAAGGTATTTCTCACCTTATAAAACAAAGACCATTGTATGAAAAGGGACATTTTCCCACTGTAAAGTGGTGATACTATTATCTCATGAATACAAGACATAAGGAAAATGTTGGAGACCATAACGATGTTCAATTGTGTAATGATACCTCTCTACATTTCCAATTGATGTTATTACTTTCTATAATGATATTGTGTATGCATTCTTTCTATGTTTATTGCTTAAGCAACTTGTACATTTATGGTTACTTGTGGATATAGTGGTAGTGTTGCAGGTGTAGTTAATAACTCTTTATAATTTACACCAGTTTCATTATCGTTTTAACATATTGTTGTTAACATGAAATTTTATGTAATTAGTAATATTATTTGATATGTTTTCTAACCTTTTATAAAATCTCTTAATCATGATAGGTTCGAATAATAGTTAGAATATATAGATTTGAATTTTTTTAATTAGTTAGACTTAGAATTATAAATAATTCTTTGAAGGATAATTTGTTGTCCTTCTTTGCAATAAAATTCTTAGTGGCAACTAGGCCCACATATTGGTTGGAACTTTCCATACCAAACAAGAGTGAGTCTAATTGGGATTCACCATTGGGCATTTTCCCTTACTAATTGACAGGCCATTTTGACCCATCAACAATCTTGACATGTTTAGAAGACAAATTGTTTGGTCTTACAAAAATGAAAATGGTATGTATTTGGAAAATCTTGGCTATTTGGCTCAGTGGGATTTCAAAGAAAATACTAATTGTTGGTGGTTCCAAAAAATGTGTAAGATAAGGTGTCCCATGAAAGGTACCCTATTTTTATGGATAGTTTTAAAAGGGAAGGTGTTGACGTGTCACAAACTCCAATTGTGAAGTAAACATGGGTTGATTTTATGTTATTTATGCAAGAAGAATGATGAATCCAACATGCATATTTTTTTGCACTACTCTTTTTCTAGACAAATATGTTCGAAGATCAATAGTCAGTTGGGACTAGTTCATTTATGGGATAGGAGATCCATTAATGATTTCCTTCATGAGTTCTTCTCTCACCCGAATATGAAATCATTCAAGGTGTTTCCCCTTTTGGTTTCATGGGGGATATGGCTAGCTAGGAATGCCAATATTTTCAAGGATAAGGGAAACCCTTAATCAAGATTTCTCAACAAGCAATTTCCCTTCAAAGTTGCTACAAGTATTTTCCAAAGATGAAACAATCTAGGGTGGTTAATGAAGTGGAACTCAACATATATGTGGCATGAGGATTCTTCAACGAGGCATGCCAAGGCCTGGGCTGATCCATGGGATTAGGGTTTATTCTTCATTTCTCTGAGTCGCATTATATTTTTGGTAAAAAAAATTGGTTCAAGGGACCAATAACATAGGAAAGTTGAAAGCCTCTTCTTGCTACTCAAATTGGCTTTGCTTAGGGATGTGTTTGGCTTCCACATATTCATGGATTCAAATTTGGCTATTGATTGGATGAATGAGGAGGTTTAGATTATTAATTTGGGTTGTTAACAAATTTTGAATCAACTTTATGAGATCTCTACATTGTTTAATCATATCAAATTTTCTCATATTCAAAAGGATATTGACATTGTTATCAATGTTTTTTTCTAAAAATGCATTACTTCTACCCACTAAACATTTTTTTCTTGAAGTATTCTTTGATGGAGATTTTTTTTCCATAAAAAAAATGGAGTACTTTCTAATTTGTAATCTCAGTTGTTAGTTTAGAATTTTGTTATAAAGAACTATCATGGTTTGTAGTCTATAATTTTTTGAACTTGGTAATGGGATTTCATCCAACCATATGATATACCTTTTTAATAGAAAAGACCAGATCCCAACTACAATTTTTTTTTTGTTTTACACTTTGGTTCCTAAAGATTTTACCTTCCATTTTTTAATAAAAAATGCATGCTACATTATTATATATATATATAATTCTTTAGTAATCTAAAATAAAACCTTATATAATCCCTTCTAACTTAGAACTATTGAATAGAAAATGAAATCCAAGAGCTTATAATTGCAATCTTTAAACCTTCATAAATGAAATAATGCATCCATAATGAAAATATAAAACAAATGAAAATGTAAAGCAAACAAGTACACATACACAAAATATAAAGCAAACAAGGACACATGCACATGGTACAGTAGGATACACCATAATCCTTTAACGGTGATGCTCTACAATGAAATAAAAACTATTGACCAAAAATAGCTCACAGGTGAGTGCACAAACACTATGTACATGAATGCGTGGTGTACATGAAAATAATATAAAACATCCCAACAATATAGTTCACTTTAATCATAAATCTTATTGTGATGGTTTAAATTCGTGCAAATTTATGAATCCATTAATCCATGTGGAACATTAAATGACTATTAAACTCGTATCATTATAACTCATTAGTAAAGTAAATGATTGACTTTGTCCTCTGTAAGGCACATATGCATAATAATAGAGTATGTATGTTTAGAAGAAAACATTGATGACAACAACAAAAGTATAAAAAGAGAGATCATATGCATGCATGTTGAACATAATGTTGGTTTCATTCATAAAGTCATGTCATGTATCAAGTCTGCTACAAAATGGTACCACTTACTTGGTTCAAATCAAGGTTAGATATGGACTATATGTGAATGGTCCATGACAATAAAAATATGGAAATATAAGTAATTAACTATCTTTAAGACAAAAATTATACTAAATAGTCCATGATTAGACATGAATGGTTGAAAATGGTACAACTTGCTTGGATCAGTGTTGGATATGGACTATATGTGAATGGTCCATGGCAATAAAAATATGAAAATATAAGTGAATATAAATTATATTAAATAGTCTATGATTAGACATGAATGGTTCTTGAATGATTTAGTATGTATGGTTGATGATCCGAACGATAATGCATTGAAAAACATTTAGGTTATTGTATAGTCATATGGATTTGACAACTTTAGCAATTAAGGCTCGAAGGGTATATACATAGTACTAGTGAATGGTTATGAAATCTCATGAACATAGTTAAGAAAATATTATTTATAGAAATTTGTTTATTGAGGGGTAAATTGAAGGGATAATTTTATATTGAACTCAATCCAATGTTGGATTACCCTATTTGACTTCACTCTTGGTTGTAAGGAAAAGGACCGGGGGTGGTACATTGAATGTAATAGTATGGTTTACCATAGATAGGAATTTGAAAATAAGGATGGTATATAATTTAATGGTTATAAAAAAGTTATTTAAATTTTTTCTATCGCTCTTTATTGCGTACTTGGTTGCAAGAACACTAAAATGTTTAACGAAGTTAAAATGTCAAAACAAGTCTTGGGAAATTATAAAATATCCTTTAGGATAAGCGAAGGAATTGATTAAGATGGAAAGTTTTTCAAAATTATGAGGGCAATTTTTAAGAGAGTAATAAAATCTCTTATTTAATATATTTAGTAAGAGAATTGAGTAAAAAAAAAATCTTAATTGTTGGTATGATATAATTATAGTAAATATATGTGCAATTTGAATGATGTGGTCAAGCTTTAGAGTGTTGAGATAGACAATTTAATGAAGATACTAATATTTCATAGGGGAAGGTAATGTCCTATATACATGAGATTGGGTTTAACATGTTTAAAACTTAACAAAAGTGTGAAGTGTGCATATAGGGATGTGGATTTTGATGTTGAGGCAAAGAGATGAGGGATTATTTGAAAAAGGTGAAGAGTAATTTAATTATTTGAAAAAGGTGAAGAGTAATAAATTACTATTGGGAAAGAAGGCTAAGAAGTTTGTATTTTCATACATGAATGTTAGTTTTAGTTTAAGTTTTAGTTTTAGGTATGGGGATTTTTTTTTTTTAATTTTATTTGTATGATATATTAGTTATATATAACTAATTTTAAGAGTGTAGGTGCTTTTTCATAAGGGATTGATTGTGAAATGAAGATATAACACATTGGTCCTTTCATCAATTATGTGTTGTAGAGTAAGAACTTTGGATTTTATAATCGTGACTTATGATTGAAGTAGATAGTTATAGTAGGATGATGAAAGGTTGATAATAATGAAAATTTATAGATCAACTAATTTATAGATCAACTATGTGTTGTAGAGTAAGAACTTTGGATCTTATAATCGTGACTTATGATTGAAGTATATAGTTATAGTAGGATGATGAAAGGTTGATAACGATGAAAATGTAAAATAAAATTGTTGGGGTTGCTAATAAATATTTGATTTAAAATGACAAATGGTTTGGTATTGTGTAATTTATGTATATTTTTGTGAAATAAGAACAATCTTCCTGACATACTAAGGCACATACTGTTAGAAATAACTTGAATGGTCATGTAAATAGATATTGATATAAAGAATATCATCCTACATAACTTCGATTAAATATGTGTTATTTATAGCCTACTCGGGAAAGCAACTAAAAGAAATTAGTTGGGTATGGAAGGAAAAGTGTGACAATATTGCTAAAGTGATTAGCATGAAAATTTATGAGTTGAAAATTATCGATAGACATGAACAAATCATAATAAAAAGAAAGATGCAAAGAGTGACATGAAAGAAGGAAAATGTTTCGATATTGATATTATAGTTGGAAGATAATATTAACCAAAAAAAAATGTAGGTAAATGAATCATAAATTGCTAAATTGAAAAAATTATTTGATGATGCAAGTAAATGGATCAAGAGAAAAAAACTTGAATAACCTTATTGAATAAAGATGATCTTGAAGCATGTTATTTTACAAGTTATTGAGCAATACGTTCTTGGATTGATTAAAGTAGGTGAATATTTGTGCCCATAAAACTTTAGTTAATTACAAATTGAGCCATAAAACTACATTTGTAATTATTATTGGCATTAAGAAAAATAAAAATATTAATTATTTCATAAACTTGTGAATTATGAAGATGTTTGAAGTATGTAAATATGAATATTGGGATGTGAACACTAGAGTGAAATGTAAAATTTATAAAATATGGATTTTTTCCTAAATCAAATATCAATGACAACATGTGTTTACTATGATGGATAAATAACATAACATCACAAACACCTACGTGGTGAATTTTCTCAAATGGTTTGCATTAGAAGTTGTGATGGATACCCACCAAGTCTATTTCCCATAGGTGCAGAGTTGTGGATTAACTTTGATGCAACTTTAAGCTAAAGATTCTCTCAATTATTTATACGAGTCCAATTCCTTCTATTTTCAGAGTCTAGAGTACTCTATTTCTCGCCTCACCTCTTTGAAGTTGATAGGAACTTCATTTTCTCTCCCAAGTTCCCATCTCCTTACCAACACCTCATTTTTGTTGTTCTATTATTTGTCACACGATCCTCTAACAATACACCCAATCCATTACTTAGCCACGAGACCACAGATTGAAATGATGGTCTAATTATCTCCTTTAACACCCTCGAAACACCTGGCACTAAGATCCTTTATCTTTATAGGACCAATGCCTAGAACCACGTGCTTAAGTATAGAGGTATGTGATCAATATCGTTCGTTGATATATACTCCATAATGGATGACTGCCACATATAAAAGTCCCCAGACGTTGGGACTTTACGCCCTTCTCAACAACCCAAAACTCCCGAAGGCGCAGTCTAAAATGATATGGATCGTTGATCCCGCTGGTGATCAACAATCTCGATCCCTTCCTTCACGATATAGCTCAATGATCGATCACCATCGATCCAGATCGTAGATCCACTCTAGACTATTGATCTTACCTTTTATAAATTTTCAAATTGTCTATGTGGGCCACCACGAAACTCTTAATAATATAGAACCTCCTCACCATGTATCATCTCAAGAGTGGGGCTCTAATTTCATCCTCACGTATGTCAGCATCGAGATGTCAGGACTTTTAACACTCTCCAACAAACATAAATTGTTGTGGTTCGAGATTCAGAATAATATGGATCGTTGATGCTTCTCTATTGGTTTGAATCTCCAGCATCAATCTCTATTGAACAACTACCAAGGCTCAGCTTTGGTTTTCCTATGTGGACTTGCCATGTGTCACTCGATGAATGGGCTTCCATGTTTCACCTTAATTCTTGAGTTTCGCACGTGCTAGTTGCCAAATGGGCACTTACACATGTCACTTCCTAAATGGGCCACGTGTCATTCTCTGAGTGGATGCATACGTCAAGATGATGTATATCAGTATCGAGACCTAAATTTTTTTATCCTATTCAATTTCTTAGAACCTTTTTTGTCCACAGTCCATTGTAATGAGGACCGTTTATCTAGTGGCTTAAATCAGATCTAATCTTAGCCTTTGATTCCTTCTAATGTGGATTTTCATCTCCCTTAAATTCCTCGTATATTATAACTCCTGATATAGATTTCATCCATAGAATTTAATCTAGAATGAATGGCCAAATCTTACTCTCACCATAGGTTTTCAGGACTTTACAGAATCATTCTAACTTTTATCTAACGACTTCAATTCATCATCAGAATAATCAGACAATTGTTGTTCCTCAATATTTAAAAATATTTTATGATATTTGTTTCTCCTTGCACGCAAAATGAAACTTTATTGTTGTTCATTAATGATTACAAACAACTCAACCCAATTTATCTTTGATTAGGACCATTGATCTCTTATATTATCGATGATCAATTACGATATAAACCTGCAGAAAAATAGTTAGAGAAAAATTTAATACATAGAGGATACCATAAATAAGAGGATTTTATTAATGAATCTGTACATAAGTTACACAAGGCCTCCTCACCTTCTCTTGGCTTGATTTACATTTAATTGGCCTCTGTTTAGAATTTTGTCCACAATTGGCCTTCTACTCACACTCAATCTCTCTCTTTTGTCTAACTCACTCGAACCGTAATATGATTGCTCTCAATGCTCATAGGATTACAAAATATACAATACAAGATCAAGCCTGAATTAGTTCAGATCCACAAAATCCTCACTTTGACAAATCATAGGATCCTTTATATCCATAAAATCCTCAAGAGACCTATAACTCACCCTAATACCTCTCTTAATATTACAAATTCTTGAACTCTACTAACAAAGGCATATTCGACTACATTTCAATCTCAACAATCTATCTCACACAACGCTTCTAGAGCTTAATTAAAACATGGGAAATTACAATAATTTTAAACTAGGGAACCCACTCCCTTGGTAAACTCAAATACCTCTAGGCCTAATAAACAAGGTTGTTTTCTGGGATGGAGAATGCTCCTACATCAAACTCCCAAGGTTAAAATCTTTCACGATCTCCTAATCATGGGTATTCCTTTGTTGAAGTCTTCTTGGATCACATACTTTAATTTTCTAGAGAGTAAATTCTTTTCTTTCTTCAGTAGGTTGTATTTGCATTCTTCTCTTCTTCATCTTCTTTTGTCTCTAGTATTTCCACTTGGAAATATTTATTAGATGCTTCCACAACTCACCCAACACAATATCTAGTATTTCCCCTTGCCAGTACACATCACCAATGCAATTCTATGGTAAATCATCACATAAATGTTGTATGGTTGTTTCCATGTCCTCATCCTCATACCTCAGTCTTTCCTCAACCCTTTGAGAAAACTGCTCAATAAATAAAAAATTATTCACCCAATCTTGCATATCCTTAAGCTTCACTCTTAATCTACATGATTGATCAAATAAACATTATTCCTGGATTTGATTAAAATGAGAGATTTGCAATAAAATTTCATACCTTTTAAAATGATCCTATACCAATGATCATTATCACTATCATTATCCCTTAGTGTCATTTATTCTTTGGAAATTTCCATACTTGCATCATTGTAATATTGTATATATCATTCCAATATTTCATCTACTTCATCAACTGATGTATCTCCACGACAATTTATTGTCCTCTGTAGATCTCCATCCTCTTAAACACTTGCATTCTTTGAACATGCATAAATTTCTCTTTGACTCATTGGATGAGACAATGTTGTCTCTTCCATGCCTTCATAAAATAATTGATCATATTACATGACAACTTCTAGTGGCTATCTATCCTCATAACCTGCACAATATGCAATCACACACAACTCATTAGCCTCTAAAATATGAGACTTTTGAGTCTCTTCAGATTCTTCTATCATCAATTCTTCATGCAAAAGTAAAGTCCTCAAGTCATCCATGAGTTCTTCATATTGTTGATCTGATTTCCCCATTGTGGAAGCTTCATTATCAATTCCATCATCTTCCATTTCTATAAACATGTGCTTCATTAAAATATTTTCCATCTCAAAGATCTCTTCTAGTAGTTTCAGCTACTCATCAAGGTTTGTGAGCACCTCATATGAATGCTACTCCTCATACCCTTCATCATGTGCATGAATATCTCCATAAACCAACTTTCTCCTGGCTACTACACAAACAATTCCTTGCAATTGTCCTTTAACAATCAACTGTGTATGGACTTCCCTTTGATTACCTTTATGAGACAATGTTTCCTCATCTCCTCTTAGAAAAAAAAATGATTTTTTTCCTCCTTCACCTTCCTCCATATTTATGACAACTTTAATCAACTATCCATTATCTGCAAAACCTACAACCATATACAAATTATCAATTTTTAAAATAAATGTTCTCTAGCCCCATTTGATGCCTCTACCATCAGACCCTCATGTTGATCTAAAATTTTCCAATAGTTCATGAGACTCTCATCTAATATCTCATCAGCATCCTTATCTTCATCTACCCCAAGGAATGATCGTTGCTCTATGTAATATACTGTATTTATATTACAATGTCATTAATTACTAATTAAATCATTAACGTAATAATTTTAATTTTAATGTAAAGTCAATCCTTTTTATACAAAAAACATGCGACTCTAGTCATTTATGTGTATTTAATACACGTTGTTGTACATTGAATAAGACAACGAATAACAAATTTATAAATATTAAATATATATTTCATATATATCTAGTTTCATGCTTCCAATTGGTATCAGAGAAAACACTTGTGAGATAAAAAAGCACATGTGTTCAATAT
Organism: Picea engelmannii; assembly: GCA_009831015.1. Classification (NCBI taxonomy): domain Eukaryota; kingdom Viridiplantae; phylum Streptophyta; class Pinopsida; order Pinales; family Pinaceae; genus Picea; species Picea engelmannii. The sequence continues at coordinate 243,625 of ML785233.1, read as the reverse complement.
GGAAAATATCGTTCTTAAAAACATGAAAATTGAAACCATTCTAAAAAATATGAGCAATACGCTTGAATAAATGAAGAATTATGTGAACAAAATAATATAAGAACAATTAGAGAAGGCAGTGTTGGAGTACTTAAAGGAGAGGGGTTTCTTCCAAAACCAAATATCGCTTCAAGAAGAATACCAAAAGAATCCCTCCATCATCAAGACGGACCCTGAGGTCACCAAGCTAATTTCTCCATCCTCCTTACTACGCATCATTAATGCTCTTGGTGATAGGTCTATTGAAGTGGAAAATGATCACAATATTTATGCAAATGAAGGACATATTGTGCAATGTAATATAGCAAAGGATATTTTAAGGGCAATAATGCCATAGGAAGAATATGAAGATGGAGAAAAGGGAAACATAATGCATTCTTGTAAAAAACTGAAAGAGGATCAACAAGTTGAAGATAATTTATTTCAATGACAAGCTGATCAAGGATATTCCCAAATTGAATGAGACAATACAAATAGGAAAATCCAAGGAGGTTTTAAATATGAGTAGCATGCAAAAAATTCACCTACATTTTGTTGAAGGAAAATCTCCCTGCGGACAAGTAGATCTCCTCAAAGAGCTAGACTCTTAACTCTAAGACATAAAGTGCTTATCATGGTCACTGACTTCCTTTTAGATCTAGGTGGACTAGTGTGTGAGGAGGAAGGAGAAAAGAAGTACCTTTTACCGGTGTTTGTCCCTGCACACTCCGAATTGAGCTCCAATCTTTCGCTCCTCGATAAGCCCTGTAGACAAACAAAGTACGACCACTTCCTACTCTATCAATATTAGTCCGAAATAGGTCTATCTACTAAAGAGACAAATTCATGTGAGATTGAACACGAATTAGAAAGAAACAGACCAAGCAAATTATATTAATGAGGACAAAACATTGCTTACAGTTGTAGATGGATTGCAACAGTTTCATCAAGTCCTCCTTGTCTACCCCTTGCTCAAAAGATCCACGATCTGAATGACGATAGCTTCAATGATTTCTCCCTGTGAGATCATAGGTCTCTTACTTCTAAAATATCTTTGTTTCAGCACTAGCTATAAGATCATAAGTTTGGTTTGATTCTCCCTTTTCAGTCTTCCTTTCACCATTAGAAAGCTTGCTTATATAACCTTGGAGAGGCTCAACAGCTTGAGATATATTTAGGGTGAGTTGAGGATTTTCCTCCCTCAGTTAGGGATCTTCCCTAAGATCATGGCTTGATTGAGGATTCGAATCCAACTGCCCTCCAAGAATGAAAGGATGCTTCCTCCATTCATCTCAACAACTTAACTACTACCCAGAATAGGCAGCGCTCCCTCAAAATGGGCATCAGAGTGCTGTAGCGCTCCCCAGTAGGCTTAAAGGGAGCGCCAACACTCCTAAAGACACCAGCGCTCCCCCAGAAGGGCCAAAGAAGCTTTATAATTCTCCCATACAGTGTAAGGGGGAGTGCCAACACTCCCAGAAGGGGTATAGGGGAGCGCTCTCCTTCAAAAACTTAGTTTTTTTGAGTGTTTTCAGATGGCAAAAGGTTCATGAGGCCAGTTAACCTTTCCTCCTCTTCCAAATCAAGTGTTTGACATGTGCCAAGTGTCCTCCTGATGTCGTTTACAGGCACGATATAGGCATCATGGCAGTATGCTTCCTTGACATTTGCGACACTTGTGAGAAAAATGTGACACTTGTGACCTTTGTAATGATGACACTTGTGACACTATCAAAGTGAGTATTTTTTATGTGTAACAGATTGCCCCCCAAAGTATGACGTTAGAAGACATGAACTGATAACTGAAATGCTTTGTAGACTTTCAAGCAAGGGTATAGATGCAGAGAACCTAACAGAAGCTGCACACAAACATCCAACAAATATTATGACATGTTTCAAACCCAAGGCAGACATACCTATGCTTGGGTGATCAAGACTTGCAAGATATGGCGGCCATAAAATACACTGTGGATCCATAATTGTATTGATAAAAAGGTATAGCCACCGAGGATACAATGTGGATCTATACTCTGATGACCTAAACTGATCGTAGCCACGAAGAATACACAGTGGATCTACGAGATGACAAGACATAGCCACGACCAATGCAAGGTGGATCTATGTAACAGTATATGTGTCATTGTTCAAAAGAAACTCCATCACAACCTGGTAAAAGTACATATCAAAGTGATCACTCAACCCAGGGTCTTCTTACCGATCTCGATGTAGTACGAATCTAACCATGTGAATGGATGTCCTGATGTCGAACATGGCAGAAACCACTTGATTACCGGTCAATGATGTAAACCGTTAACAAGCACGAGGGAGATCACCATTAATGTCAATGATTCCCAAGGTACCCTAGTACATTCCAACGAATGTGAATGGATGAGCTGAAGTCGAACATCCGTGGAATCATCCGATTAGAGGTCAATGATGTAAACCCACTGTTGAATGCTAGGAGACCTGCCATTGAGGCATGCAAGTCCCAAAGTACTAATTGGTTTCTAAGTCTATTCCCTAGATAATATGTTGAAGTCGACAGGAATAGACTCGTCGAAGGAGGGCCTTGATGCATCCCCCATCAATGACACGAAACGGACATAGAGATGTAATTGGTAGATCAAATGAAAATGGACTGACACGGGTATGGAGACAAGATATTTGTGATGGCTGACTCTCGAGGTGGATACTTCCCTTGAACAGTGAGGTACAAGAGTAGAAACATGATATGGACCAAAACTTGATGATGCAGTGGATGCTATGACTTACGTCAAGTGACCCAAAGGATTGAAATAAACTCAAAGGATTGGCTCAGTGCATAGGTTCAATGGATTAAGATGTGCGCAAGGACAAAGTGTCGTGTTCAAAGGCGACTCTAAGAGTTACTTGGTAATGTTCTTAAAAAACTGCTTGGCTTGCTTCTTTCAATTTTTTCCCTCATCCAGATAGATGAGTACCTCTTTTTAATTTAACGAGCTTGAGGAGGATAACACATGCTCGATATAACTCACCTTCGGTGAGTTCCTCTTCCTTTGTTTAAAGAACTGGAAGAAGTAAGGGTTCGGTCCCATATGGGCATGTCGATGTTTTGTTTAGAGAGTCCAAAGACAGAAAACTCGAAGGTTTTTCATGATTATAGAGTCTGGAAAAACACTTAAAAGAGAACTCTCTCAGTTCCTTTTTCGTAAAGTAGTCTGACGGGACCGAAAAAGAGATAAACTATCGCTCAACAGGCGTTTTCTTCAAATACTTTAATGAGCGTGAAGAGAACAAGGTCACTCGGTAATATTTTCATGTTTCGAGAGTCTGAAAAGAACTTAAAGATGACTCCAATGTTGTCCTTTTTCATAATGTTATTCTCGCAAGGATGAAAAAGAGATAAATTATCACTCGAAAGACGCCCTTTCAAACCGTTTAATGAGTGGAAAAGGAAGCAAGATCACTCAACAATCTTTTCATGTTTAGAGAGTCTAAAAAGAGATTAAAGGAGACTCCAGGGGGTTCCTTTTTCGTGTATCCATACAGGTCCGAAAAAGAGATAAAAGTCTACCCGGATGCATTCTCATGTATTTACGAGCATGAGAAAGAAAAAATACTAAGCTCGGTATGCCCCCAGCTTGAAAGCTAGTGGCTTAACTCCAGAAAAATCATCAAAGGCTGGAGACATGCCCTCCAATCTTCGATTCATTCACCGAAGGAGAAGGGTGGATGAAAAGAAGGTTCAATAGAGGTGACTGTTTCATTTTTTAATGAGCTTGACACATGAAAAGAACTATGCTCAGAGCCTTTGTTTCATTTTTTCACGAGCTTTCCACAGAGAAGAGAAAATATGCTCACGGTTTCATCATGATCATGGCTTCCAAGAGGATAATGTTCCGGAAGGGTACCATGTCAATGGATAAAATGTGGTCATGGCCTCCAGGAGATCTTCGTTGGATGGAAGACAATCACTCTGGAAGGAACACATGTCGAGGGTCATGACAGGGGTAAGGAGATCAAGCTCCAATAACCCTACCGAAGAGATCACCATGTCAACTACCAGATCCAAATCATCAGAAGTTGAGGTCATGGGAGACAACGCCACATAATTGACATGCGGCGGGGGCGATACTGTATTCATATAAGAACCACTTAGGGAGGTAACCCAGTCGGGGCCGATGAATGAAAGTTGATCAATAGTCACAATTCTTCCATCGTGGGGGAAAGATATCACACAGAAAAGAGTGGATACAAGAGATTTCATAGCATAGACATAATCTCGCCCAAGGAGTAAAGCAAAATCCAAGGGGTCTCGGACTACCATGACATCGATAAAGACAGTTTTCCCTCCCAAAGTTACAGAAAACTGAGGAAGGATCCCTAAAGGTTGACTAGTTCACTCGGCAATCTTTTCATGTTTAGAGAGTCCAAAGAGAGCTTAAAGGAGACTCCAGGGGGTTCCTTTTCATGTATCCATACAGGTCCGAAATAGATATAAAAGTCTACCCAGATGCATTCTCATGTATTTACGAGCACGAGAAAGAACAAAGACTAAGCTCTGTATGCCCCCAGCTTGAAAGCTAGTGGCTTAACTCCAGAAAGATCATCAAAGGCTAGAGACATGCCCTCCAATCTTCGATTCATTCATCGAAGGAGAAGGGTGGATGAAAATAAGGTTCAAGAGAGGTGACTGTTTCATTTTTTAACGAGCTTGACACAGGCAAAGAACTATGCTCAAGACCTCTGTTTCATTTTTTAACGAGCTTGCCACATAGAAGAGAAACTATGCTTGTAGTTGTGTCTTGATCATGGCTTCCAAAAGGATAACGCTCTAGAAGGATACCATGTCAAGGGGCAAAACTCGGTCATGGCTTCCAAGAGATCTTCGTCGGATGGAAGACAATCACTCTGGAAGGAACACATGTCAAGGGTCATGATAGGGGTAAGGAGATAGGGCTCCAATAACCCTACCGAAGAGATCACCATGTCAACTACCGGATCCAAATCATCGGATGTTGAGGTCATGGGAGACAATGCCACATCATTGACATGTGGCGGGGGCGATACTGTCTGCATATAAGAACCACTTAGGGAGGTAACCCAATCGGGGCCAATGAATGAAAGTTTATCAATAGTCACAATTCTTCCATCGTGAGGGAAATATATCACACAGAAAAGGGTGGATACAAGAGCTTTCATAGCATATACATAATCCCGCCCAAGGAGTAAATAAAAATCCAAGGGGTCTCGGACTACCATGACATCGATAAAGACAATTTCCCCTCCCAAAGTTACAGGAAACTGAGGAAGGATCCCTAAAGGTTGACTAGTTCTTTTGTTAAAAGCTAACATATTTTGTGTAACCGGTGCAAGCTGTGGACAACCCAAAGTGTACCAAGCAACATAAGACAAAATAATAATGACGTACCTTCATCTATCAGCATTTGAGGAATGTCCCGACCACGAACCTGTACTATAATCTGGAAAGGAATGTGAGAGGGAAGACAAGGTCTAGTTAGCGCACCCCAATAAAAAAGGATGGCCTCACTACTTGGAGGGGGTTTCACAGAAGAAGGAGGAATACCCCCCGGTACGGTAGAGTCTGTATTAATGAGAAAAACATGGGCAATATCGGGTTTACTCTCTAGAAGGAGAGTAGGATTGACCGATGATTGGATTGGATCAACCAATGGTGGACTTGGATAGACCACTTTAGCACTCTTCAGAGGAAGAGTGGGACTGACCGAGGAAGGGACTGGATCAGTCACTTCAACATTCCTCAATGGAGGAATGGGATCGACCGATGAAAAAAATGGATCGACCACTTTGGCACTCTTCAGAGGAAGAGTGGGACTGACTGAGGAAGGGACTGGATCAGTCACTTTAGCATTCCTCAATGGAGGAATGGGATCGATCGATGGTGAAACCGAATCGACCACTTGAGTTTCATTCTCCAAGGGAAGAATGGGGTCGACGGGTGGAAACAGATCAATCGCTTTGGTGTCACTCTCTAACGGGAGAGTGCGACTGAATGAGGATGAAAACAGATCGGCCACTTTGGTGTCACTCTTTTGATGAAGAGTGGGGCTGATTGATGACGAAACTGGATCAGCTACTTGGGTTTTTGGTTCAATCGAGGAGGACACTAATTGACCACCTGATCAACCGGACTGACCGGGGATGGAACCAGATTGACCAGTCCATCAACCAATGATGGGTCGGAGGAAATATTACAATAACCTTATGGAAGTTGAAGTTTTTCCAAAAGAGAAGAAGCCTCATCCATGCGAGGACAAAGGTGAGAGTAATGATTACCTTTACATAACATGCAAGGGAACTTGACAGTTTTCTTATTCTTAGAAACCTGAACATCACTAGTTGACGGGGTATCATCGACATGACCGACAGAGGCCGATGAAGTGGAGGACCACATTTCTAAGACCTGGGTAAGACCGGGGCAATCCCTCAGAAAGTGGTCACCCTTACAAAGGCTGCAAGGGAATTTGGGTTTTGGATTCTTCATTTTAATCTTGTTGACCTCATCAACACTCCCAATACTATTAACAATAACTAGTTTCTTAGAGCCAACATCTGATGTTGTTGGGGCCTTTCTCCTTTTCGAGTTCTTCTTCTTCTTCTCTTTCCGTTTCTTCTTCTTCTGATCAACTTGGCTACTTGCTTTAAAGATTTCACTAGGCGAAGAAGGAGAAATGGAAGGAGACTTGATGAACGAAGAAGGCGAAAATTCGATGTGAGGTTGATGTGTCGGTGGTGTATCGACATCTAAAGTGTTAGGTGCAGTTGAAACATTGGTAGGATTCGGGATCACCGGAGTGGGGAACAACCAAACTGGTAATCCAATAGTGAGTGTTGTGGGGTATTCTACCCTACGGACTAATAAGCTAGGGCTCTAAGCTTATACGCAGATCATGACCCTCAAGACTTAACTTTTAACCTTCTACCCGAATCTGAAACCCCCTTTTTTCACATACACACAAGAGAAGAATAAAC
>ML785233.1:216002-227530 GCA_009831015.1 Picea engelmannii | reverse complement strand
TCATGACCCTCAAGACTTAACTTTTAACCTTCTACCCGAATCTGAAACCCCCTTTTTTCACATACACACAAGAGAAGAATAAACCAACCTTTTTCCGACGGCTGAAGTAGATCCTCCGTTGAGCTTCTTGTCCTTTTGCTGCTACTGCTCCTTCCACAAAGCTTCCTACAATCAAGACAATACTATGCATGCATGCTACTGATCTATTATAGGGTTAGAGATAAAACACAAATCAAATAACATAGACAAGATTCATGTATTCAGGACGGGAAAAGTATCTTTTTCATTAACTTCAATATAAACCAACTTACAATGATTTCTGAGGCCGGTCACCGTTCCACGATCCTGATCCTGGGCTCTTCCTCTTCTTTTTGTCCTCAAACTGCTGCTTCTTGAGTTTCTCCTAAAGCTTGAGGCAAGGCTAAAGGGTTGGGACAAAACTGGCTTGGCAATTTGGCAGAGTTTCTTTACTATGATTTTCCTCTTTTGAATAGTATCCCTACCCCTCCTTTTATAGGCTAGAAGGAGCTAGGGTTTTTGGCGAACTCTCGGCCATGCATGGCTTGGAGTTCCAGTTAACTGACAAAAAGCCTCGTGTCCCGGTGGAAACTTTCCTGATTTTTTGCTTTGTTAGGTACCCGCGGGCTGTTTTGGGTTAGCCCGCGGATGCCCGCGTGCAGTAAAAGGACAGCAACCGGTCGCCCGCGCCCAGTGAGAAGTTAGGGCGCGGGTTGCTTGTTTTAGAAGGTTTTTTGAGGATTTGTTCAGCATGGCTTTGGCTAGGAAGAGGCATGAGTTGGCCTGATGCCAGGTAAACCTGTATGGTGCATTTTAGGGTTATAACAGTGAGTCCTGGAAGACTCAGTGTGGAAACATATGGAGGGCCAAAGTTTCCAAACGAAGGAAAGGTATAAGGTTCCCCAGGAGAAGGGGTTCCTCCATTGGTACTCCCAGGATTCGATGTCATTAACACTGACTCGACCTAAGGTCCACTAAGTAAAACAAACAACACACGGTATGAATATGAGAAGAAATCAATCAAACAAACCTTCCTATGATGAAACCACTAGTTGGTGATGAAATCCAACGTCGCGAGATCAAAATAGGAAGGGTCGGGGATAGAGTGGGTGGATCAATTATGTTGGCAACCTGCTTAATGGACTTACGCCTTGGTGCAAGATTCCATGCAGTAATTGTGGATTTACCCTCCAAGGAGCCCAAGTAAGTTTGACCAACGTCTGTTCCAGGTACAGTGAGACTTCCCTTCATCGTCACCTTGTGTGAGACCCTAAAGATTGTGGCTACTAAGGTCACCAACTCGTAGTCAGTCCCTGGGTGGGTACAGTCGAAAGTCCAGTCCAAACGTATGGGCATGATAACAAGTCCGAAATCAACTTGAAAGGCTCCCACACATAATCGTGGGTGTACCTTCCAGTGACCCCCAATATACGATCCGACCACTACAAACAGTTGAACCATGGAGGGATAATCTCCGTAACTCACCCGAATGTGACCTCGTGCGTAACCCCTGTGTGAGAGGGAGATCCCAACAAGCCAATACGACAATTGGATTTGACTCTCCCTACCGCAAAATACTAAGTTTGTTCGATATCTTTGGAAAGTTATCCTTTCAACCTATTCCAAATCCCTACACCTTAAACTAATGTAGGTTTGCTAACAAAGATGTAAAAATTCTAATAAACTTTAGTTAAGCGTTGATTTTAATGGCTGTTGTTTACTCAGAGGGTGTACGAAAGTGAAACTGATGGAATGATGACTCAATTCCCAAAAATATGCATGAAATATGATAAGCAATCGTTTATTTTCAATGAATACCTATTTAAGGGAAAGAGAAGGACTCGTTTTCACTTTCAAACACTAATATGCAAAGTCCTCAAACAATTGGTTCTCAATCGAATCCAATGCAATGATAAAACGTTTTCAAAAATGCCTTCTAATATGAAAATCAAGCACTAATATGTGTCTTTTTCGTTTGTATGTGAATAATGACTAATTCAATGCAAAAACTTCTCCTATCAACTACCTTTTCATATCAAGGAAATTTAGAAAAGAATATGCAGATTTCACACAAACAACACACCATTTTTTGCGATCAAACAAGAGAAAGAAAACCAAAAACGCAAAAGGAAGGAGAAAGATATTGGATCAGATGACCTTAAAGAACCAAATGAGAAGAGTTATAGACTTCATATGTCCTTCACTAGAGTTCCCGCTCAGTCGGGTAGGAGAGGAAAAAAACAGCGGATTGATTTCAAGCTCTCAACAACACAAACTCAAAAAGAATGAAGAAGGGCATAAAATCTGAACAAAAAGGTGTTTAATTCTCAGGAGGAAGCATGTCAAAGGTCAAAGGAAGAATCATTGAATCACAAAGCAACTCAGCAAGTGAAGAAACAAGGTTTGGACCTCCAAAAAATGCAATTTTTGAAGAGATTTTGTGCAAAAAGGGGTTGGCACTCTGGTGTAAGGGACACCAGGGCGTTATAACACTCTGTACAACACCTACAGGGAGTGTTGGCACTTTTCTAACATGGGCAGGGGGGCGACAAGCTCAAAAAACTCATAAACATGTCCAAAAACCCAAAATTTTGATCAAATTTTGACAGTCAAGCTGAGTGTGATGGGGTAAAGAGTCAATCGGAAAATGAAATCAGATATGAAGGGGGGAACAAGGTTTGAAAAAATCCAAAGGGAAAGACAAGGTCTTATGAGGAAAAATCAAAACCAAAAGTTTTGATTCGATTCTCCCCAGTGGAGTCGCCAATTTCTGTTGAAGGAAAATCTCCCTGCGGACAGGTAGATCTCCTCAAAGAGATAGACTCTTAACTCTAAGACAGAAAGTGCTTATCATGGTCACTGACTTCCTTTTAGATCTAGGTGGACTAGTGTTTGAGGAGGAAGGAGAAACGAAGTACCTTTTACCAATGTTTGTCCCTGCACTCTCCGAATTGAGCTCCAATCTTTCGCTCCTCGATAAGCCCTGTAGACAAACAAAGTACGACCACTTCCTACTCTATCAATATTAGTCCGAAATAGGTCTATCTACTAAAGAGACAAATTCATGTGAGATTGAACATGAATTAGAAAGAAACAGGCCAAGCAAATTATATTAATGAGGACAAAACATTGCTTACAGCCGTAGATGGATTGCAACAGTTTCGTCAAGTCCTCCTTGTCTACCCCTTGCTCAAAAGATCCATCATATGAACGACGATAGCTTCACTGATTGTTTCGTATGAGATCATAGGTCTCTTAATTCCAAAATATCTCTGTTTCAGAACCATCTATAAGATCATAAGTTTGGTGTGATTCTCCCTTTTCAGTCTTCCTTTCACCATTAGAAAGCTTGCTTATATAGCCTTGGAGAGGCTCAACAACTTGAGATATCTTTAGGGTGAGTTGAGGATTTTCCTCCTTTAGTTAGGGATCTGCCCTAATATCATGGCTTGATTGAGGATTCGAGTCCAACTTCCCTCCAAGAATGAAAGGATGCTTACCCCATTCATCTCAACAACTTAACTACTTCCCAGAATAGGCAGTGCTCCCTCAAAAGGGGCATCAGAGCACTGTAGCACTCCCCAGTAGGCTTAAAGGGAGCGCCAACACTCCTAAAGACACCAGCGCTCCCCCAGAAGGGCCAAATAAGCTTTATAACGCTCCCAGACAGTGTAAGGGGGAGCGCCAACACTCCCAGAAGGGGTATAGGGGAGTGTTCTCCTTCAAAATCTTAGTTTTTTGAGTGTTTTCAGATGGAAAAAGGTTCATGAGCCCAGTTAACCTTTCCTCCTCTTCCAAATCAAGTGTTTGACATGTGCCAAGTGTCCTCCTAATGTCGTTTATAGGCACGATATAGGCATCATGGAAATATGCTTCCTTGACATTTGCGACACTTGTGAGCAAAATGCGACACTTGCGACCTTTGTAATGACGACACTTGCGACACTATCAAAGTGAGTATTTTTGATGTGTAACACTTTTCCCACTCCGAGACGGAAAGATGAAGGATGTATTGGAAATTAGTCCCTTCCTATGGACGAACTAAATGAGAAATCACTCACCCATATGAAAGATGAAGAAGTCGAAGGAAAACATGTGACATAATTCAACATTCAAGAGGATGAAATACCTATTAAACAATGAGGAGTAATAATGGGAGGAAAACGAGAAGAATTCAATAGGTACTTAGTTTACGTAGATAAGGTGGACTACTATTGCACAACATAGGACTTGAAGACACATTTTCAGTGCCATGGGACATTGAAACACATTACCATTTCTACGAACGAGTTTGGGAACCCATCAGGGTATGCCTATGTGCAGTTTTTAGATCTGGTCAATGTGGAAAAATATCTCCTCCATCTAAATGGCTCCATCCTCTAGTCCTAAGATATTAGTCGATGGTTTCAGATCATCTTGGAAAATTATCCGCCAACAAATTCCAAAAACATTCATCTCGATTCTAACATGTCATTGAACCCACCATCAAACAAAACTCCAAAGTATCACTGAAAATTAATAGAGGATATGTAGATATGGTTGTCTCCATGGGAACCCCTAGATGTGTCACTGCAACATTTTCCCCTCATAGTGTACACAAAGTGACACTTCACACTCCAATTATATAATTTCCCCTTGGTCCTACCTAAGAGCACTCTGCAAAATCAGTTGCATAAATCCTCAAGTCTCAAAAGAGAGAAATATAAATGTTTTTTGGAAATGGCACAATTTTAGCACGAGAGTTGAGGTCGATAATGGAAAGAGCAATGGATTATATTATGATGTGTTCATAATTGTAGCTGGGAGCAACAGAGTTAGGACCTCCAGGTTCATTACTAATTTTTATGCCAAGGCACATAGATATTGGAAGGGTGTGTGGCAGAGAATTAAACTCCTCCATATGTATTGCCAACACTGCCCAGAAAATAGGGAGGTATTTTCTTTGATCAAAGAATATAAATACGTTTTTTAGGTATTATATGGGTGGTTTCTATCTTTCTTCCATCACCAACACTCTTTGTGTGATTATTCCAAGGAATTGTTTAGAGAAGTGAGAAGGATCATGGATCCCATTAGTTTGAAGGATAACAATTTTCCTCAAGAATTTTTGTTTTGTATTTCTACCATCCTATGTTGCCACTCTCACTCTTCAACATTTATAATGGCATGCATTTTTTGCATGGGAATAAAATAATGTTATAACATGGACCGCCACCTTAATCTAAGTTTATTTCTAAATTGAAGCATAGAGATAGATCTTGTAAAGGAAGCCTTGATCTTCTGGATATTCTTGGAAAATGTAGGGTAGCCAAATGTGGTGAAAACAATAGAAGACTCTTCAGATCTTTTCCTTAAATCTCCATGGGAGAATTTCATCCACCTTGAAATAACATTGATGCCATTGGACGAGCATCACACTTCCAGATCTGAAAATTCCAGTCCTAGACCCTTTCCTTGTGGAATACTTACATGTCATCCGAGAAATGTAAAGGAACAAACATCTGCGTCACATGATTTAAATCACATCCAGTCTAGAAGTAACAATCCTCGTGTAATCTTCTTATTCCCCACTCTAACCAAATATTCCACATATGCCTCTAACTTATTGAGTATGCTCCATCAAATGTCTATGGGATGAACCGGGGGATCTCCTTCCATTCAATATGTAATATCTACTTTACCTATTAATGAAAAAATTATTCAAGTAAGGACAACAGTATTGTTCACTCCAAGGCATGTCACTCAAAGGTCAAGGATCTGGATACATTCACATAGATACAATCCCAAGAAGGATATTCCCAAGGTATCACTTTTCAGTGATAGTGAAGAAACACCTAGCACTCCAAAGGTATATGCCATATTCAACCCAAGAGAAAACCCAAGGGAATTTTTTATTCGATAGACTAATCAATCTCATGCCTTTGTTGCAAGCAAACCAACAAAAAACATGATGAGAATGGAGATACATATTATTTATAATAGAAAGTAAAAAAATGATAAAAGTGGGGAATCATCATTTGAAAAGTCATTCATACAAGAGCCTGAAGACAATGGTGATGACTTGTCATGTGGAGGTGAGGATACAACCCTCCAAAGTAACCCATTGTCATCAAATCTAGTTGATGGAAAAATAAAATCCACTTTAAGGAAGAATGGTCACCATGAGGAGCATAATCATAGAGGAAATGGTTATATCTCAATTTTAAAAACACATAAAAGGGAAAGGGAACATGAACACCAACAAGAATTTGAACTTTAGATATGGGATTGTAATCCTATTAGACCTCCTCCCTAGTTTCATAATGAGCTGTATTTTTTCAGAAGCGATAAATCTAGCTATGGCTAGTGCTTTAGATACAAGCATTCATCATTTCCTATGCTTCAAGGATGAATATTTTTTAGGGAGGGATGACTTGTAATATACCATACGTATATTCCAATTTCATTAATTACTAATTAAATCATTAATGTAAGAACTATACTTTTATCGTAAAGTCACATCTTTTTAGACAAAAATACATGACTCCACTCATTTACGTATATTTAATACACGTTGTTGTACATTGAATAAGACAATTATTAATAAATTTATAAATATTAAATATATATTTCATATATATTTAGTTTCATGCTTCCACTTTCGTTCACAATAGTGAACTTTCACTCCATACTCAACTGCCCTGTGTTTTTTCCTCAATGTAACACACAACCTGTGCTTTAGCTTCACATGCAACATATGTCATTTCACCTTCTTCTTCCACAGTACCCAACCATATCTCTGTTCTTCCTCACTTTCCTGTAGCAACTTCTCCACATAATTGATTTTTTCCTTTAACTCAACCATTTTTTTGTCAAATTCCTCATCATTCATCCTCTTTATGCCAACAACTCTGGCATTTTTTTCCTTCTTCATGTTGTGGCTTCTTTCTGAACCTTTGTCATGACCATCAATAGTCATCTTCTTCCCTTTCCTTTTGAAATTTTATTGTCCATTATCATCTGCATCAAGCCTCTGCTATGTAGTAGGTATCCTTACCTGCTACCTAATACCACCTAAAGCTTCATCTTGTGCTTGACCTCTTTGTATTATTGGTTCTCTCTTCTGGAAATTTCTGAGCATTCACTGCTCTTCTCTAGATTTTGCACCTACTAATTTTTCTCTGAGAACATATATTGTTCTCATTAATTGTAATCCTCAACTAGAAGTGTTTACAACATTCCTTGTTGCAATGTTATTTCTTCCACAAGATTCTTCACTTGAGAGATTTGTTTGTTCCATGTTCCTCTATTACAACTTCATTGGATCCTACCAAATTCCTTTCTTTTTCTACTACCTGCAAACATAAATATTTCATAACCAGAGTTATATCAAACCATAAAATGATTTACCTCCAAGATCCATTCCATGATCTTGTCTTTCCAAATATCTTTCTAACTCTTCTTCCTTAGTTGGAATAGTCCCCAATCTGCAAAACCTCATTATTCCTTTGTCTCAATTTATGGTAATCCACTCCAATCTTGTCCAAATTCACTGTCGTAATCGTCCCTTGTCGGCAATATCTTGTTGCAAATCTCACTCTCCTTTGCAACAATGTTTCTGTACGAATTCCAAATCCCTATAAAATTTAAATGAGTAGTTTAATTCTACTTCCCATAAGTGTTGATTTATGAATTAACTATGTTTCAACTTTAAGATTGAGCTTCTCTCCATTATTTATATGGGCCCAATTCCCTTTGTTTTTAGAGTCTAGAGTACTTTGTTTCTCACCTTATAACTCATCTTACCTATTTGAATTTCATAGGAACTTCATTTTCTCTTGTAGGTTCCCATGTCCTTACCAACACCTCATTTATGATGCTCTAGTCTTCATTGTAGGATCCTCTAACAGTGCACCCAATCCATTACTTCGCCATTAGACTACATATTGAAACCATGGTATAACTATCTCCTTTAACACCCTCAAAGCCCCAACCCTAAGCTCCTTTATCTTTATAGGACCAACTCCCATAACCACATGCTTAAGCACATAGGTACATGATCAATCTAGATCATTGATCTATGCTCCTCAATGGATGACTGCCACGTATAATGGTCCTTAGATGTCAGGACTTCACACCCTTTTAAGAATCCCAAAACTCTCTAAGGTTGTAGTATGAAATGATATGGACCATTCATCCCACTAGTGATCAATGGTCATGATCCCTTCCTTGGCGACAATGCTCAACGATGGATCACCATCGATATAGATCATGGATCTACTCTTGACCATTGATGTCACCTTTTATAAATTTACAAACTGTCTACGTGGGCCACCAAAAAACTCTGAATACTCTGGAACCTCCTCGCCATGTGTCTTCTCTGGAGTAGGGCTCTGATGTCAGCCTGATGTATCTCGACGTTGAGACATCAGAAATTTTAACACTCTGCAACAAACAAAACTCGTCGAGGTCCGAGATCCGGAATAATTATGATCATTGATCCTTCTCTATCAAGTTGAACCTCCATTGTAAATCTTTGTTGAACCTCATGCATCCCAATTGATTGAATTACCTGGCTTTGTTGTTGAATGTACTTTTACCAAATTTATGTCTAAAACTCTTTCAGTTGACATGATTTTTTTTTATCAATGCTTGATGCAATGATTATATTTGAACTATTAACATACTGAGACCTAATTGATGGTAATGGATATAATTATTAGGTGTATATTCTTATGATTTGATTTGATAATGGATATACATGACTTCCATTCTTGTATCGATATATTTTTTCAAAACTACACATCATACAGTAAGGTAAGTGTGATAGGTAAGACTTATGAGTGCATGGAATGTAGTGTGAGTTGATTTATATGGACCCAAATTGGGGTCAAAATGATGATCTCTCAATTTGGATATTATGTTGCAAACACATGATTATGATTATATTTTCTTTGGATAATTCTATTTGATATGTCTCTCTAGATATATATAAGTTCTAGATGTATATAAGTTCATGGATGGATATTTTCAATTAATCTTGCATATGGGTAAGGCTTGTATGAATGAGTGTTACAAGTGTAATGTTGATAGAGGGGGAGTAGCATTCCTACTCTTTCCTACTAGAAAATATTTATATTTAATAGGTTGGAGACTACACTCGCCCATGAGGTTAGACATTGTCCTAAGAGCATGCCATGGATTTAGTGGCTTGTAATTTAAAACTTTAAGGGATGTGGATTAGGATAGGTAGTACTTATTAATTAGTGACGATTGGTCTCTCAAATAGTAAATAAGATCAAGTCAACAAGACTTCACCTATGTTATATATTTTCTCTCTTCTTGAAAATATATTACTTTGAGGGTTGGAAAAAACATAAATCGTGATTAGTACGAGGTAAGAAGGGAGGGAATGATAATGGCATCACCATTTATACCAATACTAATTGATATTCACCTTCTAGAATTAAAGTATCCTTTACATGGATGGAATTTCGAAATAATATTTTCTATATTTTTTAAATATAGAAATGCACTCATGAAATTATTATTCATAGTTAATTTTCACTTTATTTTATTAGAAGAGATACGTATGGATAAAATACATTTGATTTCTTTGTAAAATTTAAAATGTAAATAATTTGAGAAATGCTTTAATATAAAAAAATTATTTCTTATTTTAGAGGTTTTTTTAATGAAATTATTGATTTATTCAAGTTGAAAGGTTTAATTATATCAATTATCTAATGTTTTAGAGTTTTTAGTGGCCATTTGTACACATTTCATACAAGTTGTATTTGTATGAAATGTGTACAAGTTGAAAAGTTTTTGAAAACATAAGAGGGAACCTGAATGAAAAAAAATAAGAAAATTAGTTGGGAGTTAGTTTAATAATATGCATTTAGGATAATTCAAAAGTATAAATTATGCATGGATGAGACATTTGATTGGGTGAAAAATAAGCATATTAGTGAACTTGAAATTAGGAATTTTACATGATAAGGAATGTGGCATCTTGCACAAGTACTATAAAACAAGAATAACGTTAGTCACGAGAAGCACCTTATGCACCCTATTGTTAGATGGATGTGACAATGGTAAAAATATTCATGGAGAATTAGTGTTGAGTTTCATAAATATTGTGCTAAATCATGATCAAATTTGGTTCTAGTTGTTGTGACGATTCCACATTAATATTTGAAGGAATGTGTAATCCATAGGTGAAAAGTGTAAATTTCTTTCACTTTGTCTATTTGTACACATTTCATACAACCTTTACAACTCGAGGGTTATAGATTTACAACTCGAGGGTTATAGAGTAAGAAAAGTACCCTTTGGATATGATAGGGTTAGAGTATGTAAAAATTGATTGGAAATTGGGAAAATATTGAAGAAAATTATTGTAATAAACTTAGGGATGAATGTTTAGCAAAGAAGGTGTCTATAGCCATATGATAAAAGGTATGATAATTAGAAATTTCAAAAATTATGTTTTATACTTCTTCTTGTTCATAAAATTTCCCCTTGAGGTTTGGATTATAATATTTCATAAATATGTTATTCTTTATTGGGAATGTTTGATTATTTATTTAGATCCTTTATTATAGATTCTCTTCATCTGAAACCCTTATTCAAAATCCCATCTCATTTTTACACTTAAAACTTTTTGAAATTTATTTTTGATAATTTTCCATATACATTAAAAACACAAACACAACCTATATAGATCCCGCGTCCGGTCTTCAGGCCGACTCTGCGCGACCTTGAGGCCCTTAGCTCTTCGGTTTGGCTCCTCGCGCTCTTGCTATGGAAAGCCCTGGGGATCTAGATCCGCCCCCGGAGGTCTTAGCGTTCAGGAACATGATTGCATCTGGCCCGAAACGCCTTCCCACTGCAAGCCAGCAGAAGTTCGTGAAGAAGATGGCCTCAATCCCTTCGGTGGCCTTGCCGGAAGTAGAGACTTGTAAAGCTGCATTGAATCTGGCAGAGAAAGGACTCATTGGTCAGTTTACGGGCCTCTGGCCATCCCCCAAATCGGTGGAGGAATGGACTCAAAGGAATTGGAAGCCTCTGATCAAGGAAGGGGTCAAAAGCTATTTTGTAGGGAAAGGTTTTTTCGTCTTTGTTTTTGAATGCCCGGAAGACAGAGGACTAATTTTCAGAAACGGACCATATTTTATGGGCCCTTAGGGTCTGTATTTAAATAAGTGGTCGCCAGATTTTGACCCAACCCAAGATATTCCGTCAGCTGTCCCGGTTTGGGTCAGGCTCCCACACCTTCCCCTCCATTGTTGGAACCAGCAATCCCTTCAGATAATCGACAATGCCCTGGGGAAATACATAGATCAAGCAGCAAGAAAGGACCAATATTCCTGCGCCCGTATTTGTGTCGAAGTGGATTTGGAAGAGGGGCTCCCTGAAGCAATCAACCTCACTGTAGCAGGGTGGACGCACGTCCAGGAGTTGGACTATGAACAGATTCCATTTAAATGCCGACATTGCCATGGTTATGGACATTTCGCAAAGCATTG